>QXVX01007027.1:0-13440 GCA_013436065.1 Halocynthia aurantium
TTCTTTCATCTTAAGACTATTTTCCCTTCATCTTTGTTCAACACAAATGGCAGACCCTGAATTGGGACCAATTTATTCTCATCAATAAAAAATGGCTGTTTTTTAAATAATATCGAGGTAAACATATTGATAGAATCTACGTATTGTATATAAGGATACTTTTCGGATAATACACAAATGAAATAACAACTTAATATACCAGAATTTATATATCTTGACATGCTGTAATTATAACATTGGATGAAATGTAATTTAAATGAATGGTTATTTCTTAATGTGATGTGTATTCACATTAAAAGGTAAACAGTGTGTGTGTGTGCATATAAGGTAGTTAAGTTATATCGTACCCAAACACAAAATATTGTGTCATCAAAAAAAGTTTCCTGAGTTCAAACCTGGAGAAGAAACAATCAAATTTATGTCCAAAATAATTTTTTGCAAAGGTGTGAAGAAATAATAAATGCATTGTTGGTAAATTAATCTTTGATTATCTGCCTGGATATGAGCTCTTTCATAATTTCATTGCTTCCACCATATATGGTCTGGACCCGAGCATCCACATAAGCTTTCGCGATAGGATATTCCCACATGAAACCCCAGCCTCCAAACATCTGCAATAATCGGTAGGCGGCTGTGTTATTCAGATCGGTGACCCAGTACTTGGCCATCGAAGCGGTCGAAGAATCCAACTTTCCAACGTTGTGGAGTTCGTTGCATCGATCAACGAATGCGCGAGCTACCGAAACTTCTGTTTTGATTTCGGCAAGCTTATGCTGAATGGTTTGAAGATCGGCTATTCTACGTCCAAATGCCTTTCGCTGCTTCACATAATCCCTGGTTTCCTCAAACATAAATTCGCAAGCGGACATACACAGGTTCGAAATGAGAAGCCGTTCCTGAGGTAGTTCCTGCATTAACTGATAGAATCCACGATTGAAACCCGCTTCTCCACCGAGAAGAGCTGAAGAAGGCAAACGGCAATCTTCAAAGAACAACTCTGCCGTATCTTGGGCCTTCAGCCCTATCTTTTTCAGCTTGCTTCCTTTTTTAAAGCCGGGTGAATCTCCATCGACAAGGAAAAGGCTGATACCGTGAGCGGCTGATTTCGCTTCTTTATTGGTGACTGCCACGACAATAACGACATCTGCCATCCATCCATTGGTAATAAAAACTTTACTTCCATTAAGGATCCAATCATCACCGTCTCGCTTGGCAAACGTTTTGACTCCTTGCAAATCGCTACCAGCACCAGGCTCAGTCATAGCGATGGCACCTATCTTCTTTCCAGCAGTCATGTCTGGAATGTACTTTTCAATTTGGTCTGGAGTTCCATACTTTGTAATGTAAGGCATAACGATATCAGAATGCAACGCAAAACCAGGACCCGAGCAGTTAACATAACCCTGTTCCTCATGTACAATGGCAGCTGAAAGCCAGTCACCTCCTATACCTCCCTTTTCTGCATCGATTGCAACACCAAGAAGACCTGTTTCACCAGCTCTAAGCCAGCATTCACGATCTACCTGACCTGCCAGCTCGTATTTGCTGTGGTTAGGAGCAACTTCTTCTTGAAAAAATCTCCGTGCCGTTTCTCGAAACATGTCATGCTCGCTTGAAAATATTCGCCTAGTTCCGATATCAGTCATTCGAGAACTTTGGCATGGCTCCGGTCTTAAAATATCTGAAGACACAACAGGGGAGGTAAAAATTGAACGAATGGAGTGAAGTTTTTGAAGACGAACCCATGGTTTCAGCACTCTATTTAGCGACGCCATATTATCGTATTAATTTGAAAAATTAAAGGTCCCTGTCAGTTGGAAAGAAATAGTGTAAAATCTTTTCACTACATCAACGTCAATAGTGAATGCGTGAATGAAAGCAAAGTGCAAATAGAAACGATCATGAGAAAAAAAATAATCGAGAGATTTGAAAATAGGAATGTTCGGACTTTGATCCCGTGTAACCTTTGCCCTATCAAAGGCAAATACTGGTACTGGTAGTTTCAATTCACACCTTGTCAAAGTCATATTTCCAGTCACAAGGCATGTAATAATGAGGTGTATAATTTTCTACTTTTGAACAGCGCTATGCGACATATTATATACGTTGTTACATGTGTATAGGAAATGCCATGATTTGAAAATTTATATTGGAATCGGGAAAATAACGTGAATATTTAGAAAAATCTATATATGGGTACGTTTGATGATGATGATGGAAACTGTTATTCAATTCCATGCTAAGTGTAGACTACATCTAGGACTTTGGGCAATTGGCAAATAATTGATTCCGCGAGATAGCAGCATGGGGCAGTATTTCAAAATAATAGTCTCTCAGGAGTGGCGCAAAGGTAGCGAACGAGATTCTCGAAGAGGTTTCGGGTTCGAACCTCACTATAGGACTCCGTGTCCCTGAGCAAAATACAATCATCCAGCTCAGTCGACACATCTGTTAAATAGGGTACCGGCAACGCAGGGCCCCCTGCAGCGATGATTGGGACGTCCTACGACGAGGTTATATCAACCTCCATAGGGTATATCATCGCACAAGCTCCTAAATTCCATCTAGGGAGCCTTTTTTACACCCAAAAAAGATTCCATGGGATGATTCTCTTAAAAGAGATTACAGATCTACTTTACGCCTCACAATTCCTTACACCTTCAACCAGCAATTTAGCAATTACACCACTGAAACTTTATCACATCTATATGAATTCTTGGATGATAGGGTACGTTTCAAGGTTATGTCAAGTAGTGTTTTGTTATCTCATTCTTTATTTTTTATTGTAAGATTTATTGAATAAGAATTATGTTTGATAGCAAGAGATATCTCTCAAAAGAATGTGAATGTATAATGAAGCAGTATTGATTTAAATTGAATCGTACGAGAATTAAAGCAACAGTATTAAAGACTATATACTCTTATAGGCACAAATAGTAGGAAGAATTTTATATCTGATGCAATGTTATCATGGTGGTTGCATAGGCATATCAATATAGTAGTGAGAACAGCAAATGTTATGCGCCCACGGTTCCAATGAGTTTAAATAAGCAGCTAAACATATAAATACTATTACTAACACTATTTGAAGTTGCTTGCTGAATTCATGTGATTATTGCTAAAACACTCACATGAATTTGTCATTGCTCACTTCATATGTTTATGTACATGAACTATTGGGGGCAGCATACAACATTTACTACAGGCACTAGCTTAATCCGTCCCTGGGAAGCTGCAATATATATAATGATATTGTACAATCTGAAACAGTACCAAGCGAGAGTGATTATGTAACAAAGGCACATAGATGTAATGTAGAATAATGTTAGTCAATTACCACATCAATTTTTAGTCAGTTGAAAAATTCATACTTCAATTACCATCACTGAATAACATCAGTGATCAGTGTTAAATTATAGCAGTACAGTATTGGTTTAGAAATCATTTTTAGTTTACTAATAGTAGTTATTGTAACTACTACGGTAATAGTAGTAGTTACATTGTGGTCATGTACACGATTACTTGGCAACAGGACAAATATAAAATACTGTGGTAATTTAAATAGTAAAAACATGTAATATGCTATGGAGTGTATTTTAAGTAAGCAGGTTAAGTGTTACGGAAGAATTAAGTTAAATGAAAAATTGCACTTGGCTCTCAGGAACATGAACAAGAGGGAGAACTCCCCACATCATGACTAATTTGAGGCAATATTTATGAAGACAACTCATCGCCATAAGAAGCAGAATAAATACCATCATCTGATTGATCCTTACCGTTTCCAAGTAAAGGCTTTGTATCATCCTTATCCGAGCCAACTTTCACCGAATAGTAGGATTGGTTCCACTGTTGTTCCTTGCCTGTGCCCAATATCAAATAACAAATGCCGCCTACAGTATAGACACCAGCTGCTATAAAAAACACTGGTCTCCAATGCAACTGGTCCTCCTGTAATTGAAAAATCAATCCACTTAGAAACGATGATATTCTCATACAATCTACAGTACTTTAATTTTGGTGGAATAATTGAAAACATATCACCCGGAAACACGTTGAGGGATCGCTGTAATACTGATGCTTTCGAATTCATTTTTAGTATATCATTAGAAAATAGAAATCAGCCTAGTACGACAATAACATGAATCTCTGATTCAGCAAAACACACTGAAAATCAAGTTATAACATTCATACATGGTCTCCAGTTAATGCCTGCACCACAATCGGAGTCACAAATCCAGGTATAGTTGCTGCAGTATTTGATATTCCCATCAGTATCCCAGCATATCTGGAATAATACAATATTTACTATACAATTCCAAGTCTACAATTAATTTTGGTATTTAGAAATCTATAGTGTTTTTTACCAACAAACTTAAAAAAAGGAAATACAAAATAACCTTGAAGCAATATCGATATGGTTTGAATTAAATCCTGGGAAGGCGCATGCGGCCATAGTTGTACTCAAACAGATAAACATGACTGCGAGTACTCTGCTACAACCGACAAAGCTTGCTGCCACTAAGAACACTGCTGGGCCAAATAAACCTTTTAAAGATAAAAATTAATTTTAATTTTAAACTAAATAATAATTATAGTACAGACAATCCACAATTGATGACGGTGAGAACCAATACGCATTCAGTTGACTCTAATTTTGATTTTTCCCCGTTTTCTACTAAGTTCAATGTTGCGAATATGTTCATGTACATTACTGCTGTCAGTGGACGTCCAGCAACGCATGGTACATATGTACGCAACACCAATAGCCAAAAAATAAAAACTGAAATACCGAGTGAATTGAACACTTTTCTAGTCTGAGTTGTTGTCAGATATCCACGTTCTCTTATTGTATCAGCAACGTATCCCATTAAATTAATATTTATCCACATAGCAAGGTATGGAAGAGATGAAACGAAACCATTCTATGATAAAAAAAAAACTCAAATTAACACTATATAGTAAATATACTAAAGTTACATATTCAAATAAAGAAAAATATATTTATACAGCAAGGTCCTGAAAATAAGCCATAGGCATTTGTTCATTTTCTGATGCTGGTTAAAAGAAATGAACGCTCCATGGGCGTTTTTTTAAAAGGCTTATTTTCGGAAAACTCCAGTACCAGTGATACTGATTCGCACCTGTGATATATCAAAACCAAGTACGTTCTTCAAGTATAACGGTAAGCATGTAAGAAGGGTGTAGAAACCCCAGTTGTTGGCAAAGTGAGAGATCGTTATGCCCCATACCGGGCCCGAAGTCAGAATTTGGGACCAGGGTATATTTTCGTTCCTTTCCTGAAATATTGAAACATAGATTTGGTTAGTTTTGAGAAATAGGGTAGCCATGTTTTTATGTACCATGGATGAACCTTAACATGGAATATTCAATAGCTGCCTATATATAATATTTATTATCATTTGATGGGGAATAATAGCGGGGATGTGGAGTCGGTACAAATTTTGGGTTACTGGAGTAAAAAGTTTGGAGCTGAAAGTTTTGTGTATAGACTGCACAGCCCTACATAACAGTGCCGGAATGCATAGTTTTCTCATATTCACTGCAAATATTCCCTCCTATTTTAATTGCAAGCATAGATACCCACAATTTGAGCAATAGAGAAAGGTTTTCACAGTGCTTATACTCTACATACTGCTACATACTCAAATAATCAACTAACAACCGGGCGAGGAATCAGGAAATGAGTCTATTATTTCCTGCAAAATGTACGAATAAGCAGCGCTCTGCAATGAATTATATCATATTCAATCTTCAGACAGAAAATGCAAGATAGAATTATTGATTACAGTAATGATGATGCATATAGTTTCCAGTATCGAATCACAAAACGCACGGATCAATCTGTTGGAATTTAATGATATGTACCATGTAACTGTATATGACAATCGTATTATGAATGTGGTGAGGAAAGTCATTTGATCAAAGAGTGCAAGAGTGTACATAAACTCTGTACTATTTCTTCAACGAACAGTTGTTTTGATGAACCTTTGTACACCAAACAAACAATCGCTTGCACGCTGCAGAGGACATTGTAAACAGCATTACGCAGCTATAAATAAAAAACACTATCTAAACAGAACTATTGCAATATTAGGACTGTGTTGGTTCTATTGCAAATTTCTCGTTCAAATGTATCCAAAGAACCCACAGCAATGCCTCTACGACAATAGCGTAGGTTCTATCGCAGGAAACCATACTTTGGATAACTCAATTTATGTAAGAAGCGATATCTTTATACAGTTGATCACCAATTTATTTGAAAGTATCCACTTGGATGGGTCTTTGTCACCGGTTGAAAATTTATAAGATGCATTTCTGAATTGATTAATAGTATAGGGTGCTACTACTAGCTCATTCTTCGGGTTTCACATTCTGATAAGGGTTGAAATTGAAAATTATTCAAAATAAGCGTAAGCCCTGTCCCTAACCGTCTAAGCTGGGGTGGGTCACATACTATACTAGCACTTAGTGTACATACAGTTTACCTGGGGTACCACACTTTCGATATACGCTAGTTCAACTGCACTTATTCTTGGATGCTCCGAGGGTTTATTGAACGCGAACATAAACCACAATGCACACCAGATTAAACCCAAAGTACCTGTAAAATAAAAACATATAATAAAAAGTTACGAGAAAGTGAGTGAACAAATAGTTGCACAGATGAATCTAATGTACTCATAATGTTACATGGTACACTACTACTGTGAATTTAACAATCAAATTTAGAATGTTCAGTGTTCACATTTAGTGCTGGCAGCCATCAAACTGACTAGTTTTGAAACTAGTTGAAGCTACTTCAGTGATAACATAAAATACCACTAAAATGCTGTAAGCTAATATTTGCTACTTTACCAAATACATAGAACACCGATGGCCATCCTCCAAGAAAATTTGAAGCACACAAGATGCCGGATATCGGCTGAGCAATAATCGTTCCGAATTGGGAACCAGCATACGTGAACGAAACCATTTTGCTGCGTTCGATGGGAGGAGCCCAAACACCCCACATAGCATGCATTGCAGGAAATGTGACACCCTGGAACAATTCATTTGGTTAGCAAAATCGTAATCAGACAGTAAGGTTAGTAATAGAAAACAAAAAATGACTCAAGCGATATGCTAGGGGCAAAAAAAGTTAATACAACATAAACATAAACAGGGTCATTGCATTTGAAACAATCCAGAAAATATTCTCACCTCACCGATGCCTTCTATAACACGGGTAGCTATCAGCAGCCCGAAGTTTGTGCGAGCCGCTAACGGTGTAAGAAGGGTGAAAATAGTGGTACAAAGGACACCGCCTCCAAATAGGTATTTGCCTCCAAACCTAGATTATATACACATAATTATAATTTCATCTCCATAACAGAATGGTATTTTGTGTTCTGGTAAAAGTTTATGACAATCAGCATAGAACTGGACCCCTAGATCTCTGAGGTGGATTTTAGGTTCGAACCTATATTCGCCACCAAAATAATGCAACAACCAACTTCCATCTAATTGTCAAGCATTTGTATGTGATAATCAGCTCAGCATGTAAGTAGAATATGAAACTTGAATCTTTAAATGTGGTGTTTAAGTCAATACAATATTTTTTAACAATGAGAGAGGAAGGTATAATATTCCCGTTTATACCATATGCTCCCCGCATACAATCGGTTTGAAATTTCAGGAAGTTTGTCTAACAGTATTCTGTCTACGCTATTTCCGACTACACAAACCTGCCAGCCAAGAAACCACCGAGTATTTGTGTGCATATGTATCCATAGAAGAAGGAACCCAAGACAAGAGCTTTCTGCGAACTGGACCAATTGAATTCGCCTTGATGCTGTTGATATTTAACATAACATTTTAAGTTACAAATTAGAAAATGACTATGAGCCGAATTTCAGGAAACCTAAAATCTGAAAGATGAACGATATCTTTCTATATAAAGTGGAAGGCGACTTTATTTCCATACAATGAGACTATCCTACCATATTTTAGTGGCGATATATGTCTTCGAGGTGCAATGATCTTTTGCCAACTATTGAAATATCTAGGCCATATGCAGTAACGGTTGTTACTGTTGATCTTTAATTTGAAATGTTATTCGTCCAATATAACCTACTTTTAGTTGTGCTATATCAAAATGCTATTACAATATTTAATATTCGCAGAGCTACTATGGCAGAGGAATTCCATATGGTACATCTTTGAATACAATTTCAAAATATAACACAGCGTCTACAATGAAGCATTTTGCTATTAACAGTTTCGGTAAAGACATTTTTAAGGAAATTCAAAACAACTTTTCTCACATGCGAACTTGATTTATTTGAAAAATGACTCGGACATTGCTTCGTGGTATTCGTCGTATCTTCTGTTGAATTCATCATGGAGATGATAGCGACGCTCAAATTCACTCTCAATGCGTACACGTTGACGAAACCCAAGAAGCCTAGAAAAGCTAGAGAATATCTGGCAGACGTCCATTTGGGCACTGCACAATCAAAAATTCATGTATTAGTCTTCAGTCTACCTGGGCTAAACTTACTACATAACTTATTTAAGTTGTATGAGTCGTTGAAATTCGTCAATGTAAATGTGTATGAGATACCTGTTTGAAGAGGGTTCAAGTTCAAATTATTCCGAATAACCTTTACAGATTCACATAAAATTTTCACAGAATGTTGAATATGATATTGGGAATGTTGTGTGCGAATTTTATCATTATAGGGTGAGTAACAATCGATCTACAACTAATAGAAATTAGTCTGCAAACCAGAGATAGCGATACATTCCCCCAGGCGATCCTTTCAGAGTTTTGAAGGCTGAAACAGCTGGAATATCCCTGGTTGTTTTACAATGAAATACTCACCATAATCAGGAACTTTTCTAGATTCCACATCCGGCACGTTCGCTATTGCACGCGAACTATTCACAACTTCGTTTGACGGCCATTTAGTTGAACTTTCATGAAAACCTGTCATCTTGTCTTTCGCTCAAATGCACACTGACCGGACAGACTGGTACAACGGAACGGAACAAAAACGGGACTTACCCTGGCAAATGAGAGCTCTCTTTTCATGTGGTTACGCTAGAACTCTGTTAAGCTTCGGCAGGGTTGTTTTCGGGGTCTCAAAGTGTCAATCTCGTGTGTACCGTGGGTATCCTGATAGTATAGAATACTGTCTGTATACGTGATTACGTGATTACGTGATACGTGAATTTCAGCTCCATATTGTGTCGATTTTAATTAGTGAAACGTTAATTCCGCGAGGTGGCAGTATGAGCCAGCAATTAAAAACTTGAATTGTAAACAATTATGCAGAACTCCCGTCGTTTTCATTCACATTATCACCACTAGCAGCGCTTAGTTCAGATCTGTTATCTCGTAGAAGGGGTGCCACACGTGTAGGGTAAACGCACACATAGTTTGGTTGCTAAATATCTTTCTAAGCCTACAAATTATAACGAACGCCTGTAGTGCGTAAATTCAGAAGAGAATCGTTGTAATTATTCATTTGACTATTATAAATGTTGCTCTCCTTTATAGGAATCCCGGTCTTCCTTATGAAGGCATACTTGAGGTAGGCTTATTTTTATTCTTTCATAAAAACGAAATATAGACAGCCAATTGAAATAGACATTTATCAGTTTCGATAACACAGTGCAGCGCCTACACAGGAAGTAATAGTGGAGTCTATTATCATAGCACAAATCATTTCAACAATTCATTACATACTGCTGTGAGATTAAATCACATTGGCCAGGAAAAAAGGTAAATTTGTAATGTCAATTCACAACAGATGATTGTAGAAAAAATAACGTTCGTCTGAACCTGTGACGTCCCAAACATTCAATACACGGCATGACGGAACGGGTGCATTGGTTCATATAGTTTCTTATCAATCGGCACTAAAAGCAAAACAAATAATTCCCTGTCGGGTGGTCTCAGTGACAAGCCACTACACCGCGTCAAGGTGCCACCCTTTGTAGTGGGTTTATTAAAGAATAAACCCTCACGCAGGTAGACAGGCGTCACTGCTGCGAGGTAAAGACTATTTGGATTTTGTTTTTGGAATTTTCATGATAGGCCTATTATCTTACTTGCCATAAAGTCACCAACAGGAGCCAAAATGAGAATGGTTAACGTCATACAGTCACCACAAGGTGGACAGTGAGAATACACCACAAGGTGGACAGTGAGAATGGTTGACGTCACAAGTAAGCACAGTGAGAATGGTTGACGTCATTAAAAGTGAAGCTTGATCTTAGAAGTGGCAAGCAATCCAAGCGGAGAACTGAACTGTCTAATCAATAAGCGTATTGCGTAATCGCGTCCGGCCGGCCGGTACTGTCGCATTTATATTGCGGGTTGAAAGTCAAATAATTTGGGGGTCACAGTTCAAATAACAGGTATGGGTCACAAGGCACAGACAACAGTAAAAATATCAAAGTAAATTTTTAGCATACCGCCGAGTCAAATAAGAAAAACTCGTCACATAAGGAAGAACCGCATGTGCACCTGCGGCAATTCGAAATGTGAGAGCGCCAGTTTTTTTATCCCATTCAAAAATATAAAAATACCCATCAACTTAGCTATTTGTCCTCGTCCTATTGGATCCTTCTGTTCATCTGGGATCCAATGTATAATGTTGTATTGTATCCTCGTCAACCTTCGCCACAACTAAAAATATGGATACAATCTGCTAGGAGAATATAACATGAATAACAGAAAATCATACCCGCCCTGCCAGTGCCTTTGTAACTTCGTCCGAGCATGCTCGAAGTTCTCTAGTATTCAAAAAATGCAAAATAAATCTACACCTAAATTTCATTCGATTAAATATACAGTAGTAATACCTTCGCATCTTCTCGTGCTCAACATCAACCTTTTGCGACTTCTTTCTTCATGAAGCGCATAGGATATCCAGAACTGAATTCAAAAATAAATAGATACAATCGAAATCTATTTGTAATTTAAAAAGCGAATTTTAAAAATACTACTAACTCTTCGTCTTCAGTGTACTTAGCGTCATCTCCTACGCGCTCCGCTTTGTCACCTCTTCCATCCTTGTCCGGCTCCCGTCGACTCTCTGCTCGTTTCTTCCCTGGGACGAGCATCTCCTGTAAAAGAGAATCAAATGTCAAATGTCTACATATTATTAGTTTGTAAATATTTTGTAATTAATTTGTGAAATACCTTGATCACCGTGTTATCTCTCATTTGGTCCGAGGTTGTATGTATTGTTTCTCATCGCTCAAGCAGTTCATCCCAATCTGAAACGGAGACATCTACGCCTACACTACTTTTAATCATGCCTAATTTTTAGCCTAGAAAACGAAAATACCGTTATCTGTCATGGTGTGTCTGTGCTGTCTCCTTACATCTTCGCCGGTGTCTTCTTCCAGCCCGTTTATTCCACCTGGTGCGGGCTTCTACAATCAAACGAGAAATATTCTTGAATATTTCCCCGCAATTATGTTCGTAACTAACTGAAATATGAACGTCTTACCTCCAAGTTCCTCTTCTTGCAGCTTCAAGCTCCCGTGACTTCTTTCTTCTCCGCGCGCATCCTGATCAAGACAAACGCCGAGTTATAGTTATTTGAAAGAATTCTAAGAACGCAGCAGCAAACGTCAGGTTTACCGTCGTATCTCCATGACATGGTTTCACAGTATCGCTGATCCATCTCTCGCATGGTTGATCCGAATCTGAAAAGAGACCATTCCTTTAAATTAGGCTTAAATAAAAAAATTACCCTTATAAATAAAAAGCGTTATCTCCATGTTTCCGATGTTGTATCTCACCGTCACCGATGGCCCGTTCTTCGTTCCTAACTCATTTCTTCTTTGGTGCGAGCTGCTGCTCCTGCTATAACGAGACTGAAATGTCAACAATTATAAACCAGGCGCCTTCCATTACTTGAAGTTATGCATGTGAAATAGCATTCAATTTACCTCCTGCATATCTGCATATTGCTTTGTAGCCCACTAGCTTCAGTACCCTAGATGTACGTGGAATCCTGTAAAACCTGCAAAACAGTAGTTAAAAACAAAAACAAAAAGCAACAAAAGAAAAAGCCGGGCCCGGCAACACATCGAAATCATAGGAAAAATACAAAAGATATACAACAGCAGAACATCAAAATACAATATATAAAGTAAAATAGTGTTAAGACCTGAATAATGTTGGCTAAAGCGGTAGCTTTCTAACCTTTCTAAATCAAACTGACTCTCGGAAAGCATGTTATCAACTAACGACGAGCAGTTACACGTATACTATATACTAATTACCGTGTATAATGAAGAGAACAGGGATAAGGTTGAGGATGAAGGCGATGAACAATCAATACAATTTAATTCTTTATTAGTAGGCTGATGAGGTTTCTAACCAAAGTAGCGAGCTCGAGAGGAAAATGATGGAGATTGCGCAACAACATCAATGGTCGAATACAATTTACAGCTGAAGCTAAATTGAAAATTACCATATCTTGTAGTACCACCTACTACTACTACTACTGTGTTTACCAAGTCCTATGCTAAGCTTCCTATTTCTAAGCTCTCAAGTAGCTTACCAATCTCACGGAAACACCTTAGATTACCGTCACTTAGACGCTTACGTACATGGAACACCTGGTAAAATATCATGTGGGGTTCTTCTAGCCGCTATTTGCTTATTTCATACATGTCAATTTTTTTTTGTATATAGACTGTGTTGTGCTTTAGAGACACTGTAAAGTTGATTATTAATAGTTGATGAATTACACAACGGGTCGCCGAATTCAAGTTCTGTCCTCGGCTCAATAATAGGTAATAAACGGTCCCGCTATCCTGAATTAAGAGACTCACCTTTTCCATTTTCCCTCTCGTTAACCTTCTGAGCTTGTTTTTACCTTAATCCGGTGATAATGTGACAACTTCACAACGGGAGTTCTGCATAATTGTGTACAATTCTAGTTTGTTTTATTATCTTGTTGGACCCAACATAGACCCGTAACTGATAGTTTGCCATCCCCTAACGAGATTTTCCAACCAAAAAANTCTCAAGTAGCTTACCAATCTCACGGAAACACCTTAGATTACCGTCACTTAGACGCTTACGTACATGGAACACCTGGTAAAATATCATGTGGGGTTCTTCTAGCCGCTATTTGCTTATTTCATACATGTCAATTTTTTTTTGTATATAGACTGTGTTGTGCTTTAGAGACACTGTAAAGTTGATTATTAATAGTTGATGAATTACACAACGGGTCGCCGAATTCAAGTTCTGTCCTCGGCTCAATAATAGGTAATAAACGGTCCCGCTATCCTGAATTAAGAGACTCACCTTTTCCATTTTCCCTCTCGTTAACCTTCTGAGCTTGTTTTTACCTTAATCCGGTGATAATGTGACAACTTCACAACGGGAGTTCTGCATAATTGTGT
>QXVX01007029.1:0-17936 GCA_013436065.1 Halocynthia aurantium
GAATTGAGTCCCATATAGACTTATAAAATTATTCAATGAATACTTGAATACTACTCCAAGGTTGCTTTCGAGATATTGGTCGACATTCCGTACGGTAGATTAAATCAGAATCTCGAAGAGAAAGAATTTCTGCTTATTTGATAAAGTTTATTTTAGTAACAGTAATGATTGAGGTGATTTTTCCGGTAACTGTTATCAATACATGTAAATGAAGTCTATTTTAGCGTTATTTCAATGGAGCTGATGTGATATATTTAGCCCTGTGAAACGAAACTCCCATTTCCCAATGTAACAATCTCATAAATCAAACGTTCTATATGTTCTTCTACCTACACGTTAAGTATCTATTCGCATTAATTATTAACCAGTAGCAACTATTTATAGTTAGGGACAAGCCAAAAACAAACTTGTACTGGCGATATGACCAAAGCAACGAATATTTTCTATCACGTTTACCAAGTTAGACAAGTTTACCTACTAGATTCCCATCTCTCGCTCCGTGTTAATAAATGAGCATTGGCTGACAAGCTGTTCGAAAAAAACATGGTACGTTAAATAGAGCATCTGTAAACAAGCTTACCTTGAGACGTTAGTTCAACCAAGAGGCCGTTGTTCGCATAACCGTAATGTTTCCCATGCCGTACGGCTTCATTAGTATTTCGTTGTATACTAGAGTAAATCCTAGGAAGATTAGGACTACTACAATGAATACAATAAACATTCCAACTAAAGCACAACTTTGTAGAAGATAAGCCGAGTGGAATTAATCGTCAGCATAATAACAATATTGCCCTGTTCAAACACGATTACATAATAGATAATCGCATTGCGACATCGCTATAATGGGAAGTTGTCCAGCTCAGCAAAACACTTGTGATGTACAATTGATCTAGAAATCATAAAATCTACTTAACTATTTTGTAACGATTTGTGTTGACAACTGGGTAGCAACACGATAAGTTTGAAATAATTAAAAAATTAAAATTCACCCCTCCTATGTCCGCTATTATTCACCCGGATGTGATGGTATAAGGACAGGGAGGGTAATAATAGTCCCATGGTGTCCCATGTCTGATGCAAAATTCGAATTCAAATAAAATCACAAACGCACAATAAAAACACGGATATTTATCCTTCCGAAAATTGTAGACGGAATAGCAGTTTAGATTTAGAGACAAAATTGCATTATAAATACTACTGTATTTCTAATGTTCTCGTTTTCTACAGTACAGTGAAGGCCTCCGTTTGCTCTTGTTATGCGTGTCATTTGTATATAGAATATGCAAGTCAATATATCCCGTTCTAATGTGAATCGTTTTTATCTTTCAGCCATACGACACAAATCAACACTCCATCGCAAGCTACAACGGGATATATAACATTCAGTCAAGTATTCCAGAAGGTGAGTCATAAAAAAGTACCCTTGCCTTGTAGAGAATTTGAAAAAGCCCTTCAGCTAGTGTTCACGTTAGCCAAATACTTGTTTAAGGATGATTGTCTGGGTGTCATCAATCCAAACAAAATCAGTACAGAAGTTGCTCATGATTTTGCTCAATTTAATTATGTCTAAAGGTCACTATTGCGTATATGACCTGTCAGTGGAGATGACATGGATAGCATCAGACCAGACTTTATTTATTTTGATTTTTTTGTCTAATTTGACCTCGTCTTGTACTAATGCTCGACTTACACTAAGTTATATACGTTAATTAAGCTTACGAGCTTCCTAAAGTCAATCCCAAGCCCGCAAAAGACACTGTTTTTTTCTCATAAAAAGTTTGCAATATTACGGGTAAGGATGCGCGTCATTGAACTAATTAAAACCCGTCTCCAGTTCTCCATCCCACTGCCCCTGAAACCTAACCTTCAATGAACAGTTACTGTGTCAAATTTTTCTGGCCTTAGGTCAGACAGTATGGGTGTGCATCGAGGCAGTGTAGATAGTCAGGACATCATTTTATCGTATATTGTTAGAATTGTTTCATTAATTGTATATTAGATAGTGGAACTAGTTGCTAGTTTTGTAAACACTTGGGGCAGCTATAAATCTCGGGGCATGTACATGCCAGGATAGTTAAACAGGTGCGGACGTGTAAATAATATTGCCAAACTAAATATTAATATACCGGATCCAGCCACCGTTAGTGCTAACATTGTAAAATCGAAATTCTATTTGACAATGTTTCTCGGTGAATGATTTCATGATTGATATGTTACGGGAAAATATAACCTTGTCTGCTGTGTATGTAACCTTATCTCTACTCAACATCTGTATTGAAGCCATGTACGGTTTATTCTCGAATCAATCTCCCAATGATATAACTGCAAGCAGTTATCCCCTGTCAAACTTGTCAGATCAGTTTTCCTTATCAAGTAGGCTATACTAAAAAGACTGCGATCGAGCCCAAACCTATCCAGAGTTTCAAGTCAAGTAGATATTATTTTACTCCGTCTCGGGCCAAGTCTATTTTTGTTGTGTAATATACGTTACTGTAGTGTGTATATTAATACAGAATATTATTGTAATTAACATATGCTAAACAAACCTTAAACAATTTTGGGTAACCATATATTAAATAATAAATTCAGTAAGATACAATTACTACTTACTATATCTATCTGAAAACCGCTATTTTTTATAAAGAATCGATTTAAACCTATAGCTGCAATTTAAACAATTTAGCCTTGGTAATATTTCGAAAAATTGGACAAGAGGAATGCAAAGTTTATCTATATATAAACGCACATGAGTTATAAATGGGAAATGATTTAAACAGCAAATGTCTATGGAAAAATGTATGTTTTCACCTATAATGAAATTTTTGTAGCACTTTAACATGCTTAATTAGTCACCCCACACAAACATGTATTTTTTTACAATATTCCAATAACTATAATTTTGTTTTGTTTTTGAACTTTCTGTATTAACAGTCAAAGGCATAAGGCGCCAGTTTCCATAAGCAAACTTGAATAATTCTTATTACACCCAATTAATAAGTAAATACAGAGTACTCGTATCTTCATAGTCGTCGGTGACAGGGTGCATTAAGATCTTCAGTTTTGATCGAGATGTTTATAATTTGAGGTGTGAAAGGATTTCTGATTGCTTTGTACACCGAGTTCTAGATTGCCCGCTGACGTTTTCAAAAATTTCTAGTGCGGTACTGTACACAGTATTAGTCCATTGGTTACTTGAATAGCTGTCAACACGTTTGCTCCGTCAAAACAGTTTAGATACATCGTGGTTAAAGATTATGTTCGTTTCCAGCGAATGAAGTGATTTTAATATGGTGGAAACGTTCCGTGAATAAAATGGAAAAAAAAAGATTTCAGTAACAGAAATACTTGGCCTAGCCTAGGTGAGGGAACGTATGTTTATAAATTACCATTTTCCGTGAATAAGCCCTTTCGCAGAAATAAAGATGCGCGTCATTCAACTATTTAAACCTCGTCTAAAATCCTCGTATTTAACGTAACTATTACGCTGATTACGCTGAGCATTAAGTTGGCATAGACAAAAATAAGGCCGTGACTGGGCTGTCGTTGGGATACTATGTACATTTCCATAAGTCTATATTGTGTCTATTTTTAATTCTCCATGGTAGGCAGTTACCTTATTATGTGAAGTTGTTGAATATATGACGAAATCCTGCTAATTTTTTTGACCTAATGAACCCGTGTGTATAGTAAACTCTACCCTTCGAGTGTTCCGGGTATTGCTGGAATGTAAGGTTTTTATAATTCCCGTAATTGTGAAGAAAAATACATGTAAAGATATCTTTAATCTTCTGAAATCAACAAAGTTGTGGTATGCGCAGTATTCGTTGTCTAATGTAATGACACATCGTGTCATCAATAGCAATCGAATGCTATCTTGTTTAGACGTCTGGTATTTCGCCTACAAATATTTGGTTGTAGTTGGAGTTCCGTTTCTCCGTGGGATAGGTCAATCCTTTCGCTGGATCGTCACTCAAATGCCTTTCTTCCGCATATTAATAACAATATCTCGCAGACAATTAAATCAAAGGTCGCCATCTGTAATTGTGAAAGGGTATTTAAGGATGTAACTCGATTGCCTTTCATGAAACAAAGGAACATTACACGCGACTGGGGTGCTCTTTCTGTTGATCGTCGTCTTCAGATACCATGTTTCTATTGTTGGGTTTACAGTAAAGGCATCGAATCTTTTATTAAGCGAATTTGTGCAACATATTAAAGGAATATATGGGCTTTCTGTACTGTTAAAACCCAGACCTACCGCCAGCTATTGACTGCAGGTCTACAACGATAGAGTAACTAGGGGCATAAAGATTGTACTGTACTTTATATTGAGTAAAAATTAACGTTATATTTTTTATTTCCCCTGGGCGCCATCGAGCCTGATAATCTTCGGGTCTCGGGTACCTTCTGTTGTCCGGCAACTATAACACTGCGATAAACTTATTAAAAAAATACTATAGTAAATAGAGTGCTGTCAACAAAACATCAGGTAATCTCATCACGTAATTATTTTATATACAATCGAGGTCATATACAATTCTCAGAAAATCCGACATCTTCCGTAGCGATCCGAATTGAATTTCTAGGAATGTATCGGATTTTACTGGTATTAGTACTGTGTTTCGTTCAGTTTTTGCTTATTTAGAAAATCCCTTTTCCTATTTTTAGGTCGTTCGGCGCCTCCAATGTGTTTTGTGATTATTTCATGCTGCATTGTAATGTATTGTATCACTGGTTTCAAAACACTTCTTGTTAAAGAATAACAACCAAGTGATACAATAAGGCACAGAGGTCTTGGTATTATTTGTGGTAGATTAGTCCTTCCTCCCAAGCTAATATAATACCATAGGAGAAAGTAAAAACAACATTTTTACATTAGATTGTCAATCAACATGAAAATCATGTTACACACTTCAACAAACTATGTGTATTTTAACAACGAAGCAATACTATATATCAAATTATTACTGCGTCGATTCGATATTATTGATGAAAATTAAACACAGGTGACTCCAGTTACTCTACTAATTTGCAATATTGACTCGAATATAAAAACGCGGACACAGACCTCATTCTACATCACTGAATTCCTTGGAAAAAAGATAAGAGTCGACAGACAAGCATACATTTCCTAATAATTTATGTGTATACACAGTCATTGGAAGAAAACATAAGCGATAATTAAATAATATAGAAAAATCTCGTGGATGATCTTATAAAATACAACCCACCCAGCTTTTAACGACTTGAATATAATTTGGCTCCACAAATTTGCGGGTCCATATATATATATTGCTGTTACATGTTGCCGCATCTTTTCTGATCTCCATGTGGCCAGAGTGCACATGATTGACTGAGATGGTAGAGATCTACAGTAGAGTATATTACAAACTACTAAAGTGAAGGAATCATTTGTCTATCTTATCATTCCTCTTTTGAGATAGTCTAGTACTCTAGTTAATACAAGTCTGTTGTCCGTAGCAACGCTTACAATTTCGGTTGAAGTATTGGTACTTGTGAACAGTTGAGTGCCATCACCAAAATTTAACGATTTTGTTAAAGCAGAAGAACTTATTTTATCCTACATAACGTATACCTCCTAACTTGTACAATTTCTACGGCGATTTTCCCCCCACATATCCTATGCGAGAGATATGTATTGTTTGTTTATGTACGGTAATTTTACCATCCTATGTGGGACAGTATCGTACTGTGAACAGTAAAATCTTGACTTTTCGCCGCAACTAGGTTATTTACGAAATGAATCGACCACTTGAAAACAATTAGCAGTCGAGTAGGATCTTGTATTAACTTTTTATATTGCCTTTCAACTCGAAGCATTTCTCCTAAAATTGTATATTGTTATGTACGGCTCGTGTTTACTTTGGTATTACGGATAATCCAATATAAAATTACAAAATAATCCCGATAAGGTGAGTGAATTTTTCGAAATTTCATTGCCTGGAAATCCTTCCCACTGACTATCATTTCTTTTGACTATCAAAGGGTTTAAATTGGCATTAGAAGAAGGATAATGGTATGATAGTGGTGCCTGAGTTCTTGTAATGTCTGTGAATGACATGGGAATGAAGTTTGGATTTGCAAGTAGGCGTAGTTCGGTATCTCTGTCTTTAAAGCAAATTGCTGTTTTATCACACTAGCTACTCAAACGTACGTGCATAGGTTTATTGTGACATTTGGTTCTACATTAAAAATTATTGCCTTTCCGTGCCCGCGCCTGTACCCTACTTATCTGCGTTTAATTCTGTTAGCGCATATAAAGTAAGCCAATATCTTTCCAATAAAAAATACCTTAAACAGCTTTGCTTTTCCGTAAGATTTTCAAGATAATACTTTTACAATGTCGCTATTTCAATTTTGAGTGACGTTAGGATTGTCTCCCTCGTAAAACCTAGATCTCTTTTTATCCCAGGACATGTATTAGGCCATTGGAGGGTTCACTTTATCAAAGCCAAACCCTCGTTATCACAGGAAACCGAACGATTCAAATATTTGCGTTTCGATCTAGCTGATAATAAATCTTGTAAGGTGTGTGCTTGCCATTCAAGTGTTAACACATTTCCAAATACAGTAAACAGGAATTTATTACAGCTTTATTTAACAAAGACTGTGTTGCCTGTCATGGTATTCACTAAACGAACTCGTTTAGCAGCTTATTTTCCCCGGGCGACCTTTGAACCCTTGATCTTCAGTTGGAAATAGAGGGAAAATGGAATAGGATTACCATGATGATGAATTGCGTTTGAGTCGAGCCTTTTTCGCGCTGTACCTGTTCGTGACAGATGTATTTACTTTGTGATTTCTACTTTCTCCATTAAATCGAATCTTAAACCCAGGGCGAGGTGACAAGGAAATCGTTACATATTAACCAACGAAACGCCGGATTTATGTTGCTGTGTGGACAGAATAATAAAAATATCGCTATTACGACAGAGTCGTGGCTTTAGGAGGAAGCCCATGGTACCTTTTCCGAATTTCTTGCAAGATAAGTGAAACAATGTACACTCATTCCCGTTTTACGAGTGCTAACTTAACGAGCTCAATGTCACCAATCCTTTTATATTATCAAGGAGCATATAGTTCATTTCGAAACTATATATAACCACAAATGAACTGTGTAAACTACTTTGTTAAAATATTGAATAAATGCCCCCCAAATAATCACAAAAATCCCCATGAACCAAGTAACAATTCCCTTCGCTTAACGAATATACGACTTACGAGCGAGTTTTCATGAACTCAGATACTCAGTCGTAACTCGAGGAAGTGATGTACAGATATATCACGTACATACAACATAACTTGTAGTTCAATACCAAGTAAGATCTTGTTCTGGTAAATAGTTAACAAATGTGGTGCGTTTTTGTACCTCGTTTCGTCATTGTCTGGTACTGTATATGATGGCCGTGTTTGCGATATGCAATGCCGTCGATACATCTTTCTTCGACGTCTTATCACTAGCAAGATTCAAAAATGAAAAAAAGACAATGTAAAGAGAATGAGAATGTTTGTTATTGCGGCTTAGAATTCGAGCGACGATGAAAACTCCCTATTGCGTTACTGTTGATTTCTGACGTCACGCCAATTTAACCTGATTATCTTCCGATGCGAATTTTGGTGTCGAATTTATATGAGGGATTTTCCAATTATTCAATAATCGGTAAACATTTTCGATTAGAGAATCCGTTGTCTGCCGGATCTGTTTGCGAAAAAAATAGTCAATGATCAGTGCATTGCTAAAAATTCATCGATTTTTGGAGTAAAGTGAGGGTACATGGCTGATAACACCATATAGCTTATTTATCTACCATTTTAACTAAAGAGTTTTGTGATGAAATTTTCAAAATCGATTTGAAATTGCAATTCAGAACTATCCCTGAACAACATTCAACTTATTTCCAACGTATTCGTTCATGTTCAGAATAATAAAGTCAGCTCATTAAATTGTGTTTAAATAATCGTTAAATTCTGATATTTGTTATCGGCTGACCTCTATATTGGCTGAAAGTCAGTTTACTGATAACCTTTTACGTGGTACGACCCCTTTTTCAAACAGGCTGTAGCCAAACATTGCCAATAAATATGACTTTGCAGGCACATATCATAAGAGTAAAGTGCTCTTCCAATCAATTAGACTATTATTAGTTGGTATATGATATTAGAATGAAAAATTAACAAAGTTGAAGGAAATACTGCACCGTTTATTGAGGTGATTTTTCAAATGCATGTATGTATGGTTGGCCGACATTTTAGTACTTCCAACGGCAGCGCTAGGTTTATGCCTGGAAGAATGTGGAAGCTAATACAAATAAAACAAACAAGAGGCTGATTGAACTCATTCTTAGATGGCGAAAAATTCATCCATCGCATGACATCAATATCAGTGCAAACAATAAGCCGATCTGCTATTATAAATTAAAATTTCTTGTGTAATGGAATGAAATATAATGGGATGCTTCACAAAGCTTGACAGCTAATGCGAACAAAACAAATATTACTTCCTAATCGTATTAGAAGACAATGCCATTCAACTCAGCCTAACCTCCATGTCTGATGACACTAAAAACTAACCGGGAACAATGATTTTACGTGCAAGTGTACTTTAAGATTTTGACTGCCAGCGTTTTCGGAGAATGGAGAAATGTTCTTAGATCGAAAACCAGCGATATTGTGTTTTAAACTATTTGATTTGGTTGATGTGCATGTATTAGCTAAATAGGTGAAGAAGATTTATCAATCTATTTATAATATGGAGCACCAAATAGTCCCCACAATAAGTTTATTTTTTCAATGCAGGCCAATTGTGCTAGAGAATACTCTGATACAGGAAGGATAGAAAACTGATAGAATACAAAACAGAATAAGCTCTAGTTCTATATCTTTGTTCAGAGAAATTGCTTAGTAGACTTCAAATGAATATTATTAAGTATAAACCATCTTTGTTTCACCACAGAAACAAAAAGAATACCTCATCAGATGACAACTAGTAGCCTGCATGGAGAAGACAACCTGCATCCTCTCCACCACCATGAAAGCGCTGATGGAATACAAAGGGTATCGGTTAAAGTGGAAAACCTTGACCAACCACAATATCTTTTCAGTAACGCAAGCATAACCGACCACAGAATGGACGAAAGATACGATCTGGAGAATGAGTTGGACCGCGAAGTCCAAGATCCTAGACACGCTGAGTCTCATGACCAAATGAAACATGGTCAGGTATCCAAAGCTAACTCGTTTAGTAATTTATTGACACCATACGGCCCTGTCAAAACGAACGGACAATCACATTCTGCTAGTCCCAATTCACTCAATCCCTTCAAACTTCTGCCACCGTTAACGCCCAACGGTCAATTATCTGTTTCGGGTGATGACCATCTCTATCCGCCGGGCAGCGCAATGTCCACTTTAAGTGGCTTCAGTGGGATCTCGTTATTCCACGGAATATCGCCGAACGGTTCCAATTTTGTCAGTCCGCGGCATTCAGCGAGATCTGGAAACAGAGGAAATATTTCTCAAGCTCGAAAGCGAACTTTATCAGTATCTCCTCTGTCCATCGACGGATTAGATTTGACAGCATTGATCAGGGGTTCTCCCAACGCACTTTTTCTTGCGTCACGGGGTTCCTCCAGGGGCGTTTCGCCCTTGTTCGGCAACAATGTTAACATTGCCGGCGCGGCGGGTCTGGGCGTCTCCCCGGGGACTTACGGACATTTGTCTGCAAGAAAGAGCATCAGTCCCGCTTCCAACGGCTCCTATTCCCGCCAACTGCTTCTAGCTACTCCGGCGAGCATGATTTTGCCTTACAACAGCAATCACTCGCAACATTCCAGTATGAACCACCACAACGTCTCGTCGACTGACGAATATCTCGCGGGAGCTTATACGAATGTCTTGGATAACATGGAGGAAAGGCGACTTTCTCACGGACTTAGTAATCAGCTAGCCGGGTATGAATCTGGCATTCCCGCAAGTTATCAAAGAACTGGTTGTAACCACGGTAGAAGTATGTCAGGCCAGTCTCAATTGATTGTATCAACACATAGCGATAATATGGCGCAGGAGCACAGAAGGGGCATGAACGAGGGGTGTAATATGGGTGTTAGTAGTTCAACCATGACAATGTATCCTGGAGATAAACAGCAAGCACAAAGCTTTTCCGTTAAATCCGAATACATGCCATCCTCCGATATTGGATTTTCACAACACCAAACTCTAACAAACACATCGTCTCCCTATTTAACCGCACCACCCCCACCCTACACCAATACACATCCCAGCCACATGTCAGCTCGTACTATACTGCCACAATACTCTTCACCCAAACACGCTAGTCTGGCCTACCAGCAAAGCATTGGCAACATGAACACTTATCGTAATGCGAATGCTCACTACCGCCCTCTGAATAACAATAACGTACATTACGGTACGAATGTTGCTACCAGCACGACTTCCGAACAACGTCTACTTGGCCACGTCAACATTCCGGGACATTTTCATCTTCCCGCTAAGGTGGAAGACGGCAACGATAACAGCAAAAATCTAACAAATCCTTTACAAGGTGGAAGGTGGATCTGCAGATGGATTGACTGTAATCACCTTTTCAAGGTAAATATCAACCAACATAATGAAGTGATATGGAAACCATGATAGAAAAATTCTGTATATGAATTCCGGAAGATATAACTAAGATAACTAAGGCATAACCAAACTCAGAGAGGCGAATCTGGTTTAACTTTTGTTTTTGTAAAGTGAAAGCTTTTGTTGTTAAATTGTTCATTGCCACAAATTGAGAGGCAAGATGACATTTATAGTTTCACCTATTCAACTTACTGAAATTCTGAGATTTAGTAACAATGTAACCAATGATAAAAACAGTCATTTAAAGTAACAAGCGCTATAAGTAGCAATGAAAACTTTGTAAAATTGTTTCTATTGTTGAAATGTCGAAGGATCAAGACGAGCTTGTGAAGCACATTGAGAAAATGCACATAGACCAAAGAAAGGGAGATGAGTTTACTTGTTACTGGTTTTCTTGTCCAAGAAACTTCAAACCTTTCAACGCCAGATATAAATTGCTTATACACATGCGGGTGCATTCGGGAGAACGGCCAAATAAATGCACGGTAAGTTTTACTGTTTACTTTGTGTAATATCTACATAAATATGTCCGGTTGTAAATCCTTCCTTTCACTACATAAAATGTAGACGATTCTCTGTTTGAAGTACAGGGAGTATTTCTTTAGCAAAATTCCGTCTGAAAATACTTTCGTATCTGTCTGGATGACAGATACGAGGTTTACCACGTGACATAGACGTAGATTGGTTTTTGCTACGTCATATGTCGTACACACCAAATAACAAGAAGATAATTCGAACCTCCCTTCGCAAAAATCGAATAACAACATGGCTCTTCAAGGTTGTTCATGAGAATTCACAGCACGCTATATATAGCTACCGAAATTTCACACTTTATCCCGAGGGGTTAAGTCGAGTCAAATTTCGTGTGAACTCGAATCGAGAGTGCAAAAATAGCAATATGGGACTTTATACGCAATACGGACTGATAATTAAGTGGTATAAACGAGTCATATATGTCGAGTGGCAAGTCAAGTCGACTAGTTTCCCATTCGTGTCTATAATTGAGTCATTCTACTCGGATCGAGTTCACTTCTGAGAATTACGAATCAGAAACATTGCATTACTGCCCCTAGTAAATGTGCAGTGCCGTATACCAAGGCCAAAGGGGAAATTGATTCAGATTCATTTGTTTGATAGTGAAAGTACACCCATAATGCAAGCAAGATCAGTGTTTTTGTTGAGTTTGCATTTCGTATATAATGCGACCACAGCTTTGATATAATATTTGTGTTTGTCTGATACTATGTGATAATGATATTAGTGTTTCTTGTATTGTGTAACTTAAATGGAGCGAATAAGCAAAGAATATCGTGCTAGCATATCTTTTGTCGAAGACCACCTTGACGTTCAGTCTGAAAATAGAATCGTGGTCGTTTTCATCAGGATAAAAACACATGCTTCATCAATGTTCTTGTTCTCGTAATATTACCGGTAACCTTTATCAAGGTTTACTAACGAGGCGTTCCATTCCGCTTATTTGAGATGCAATTATTACAAAAAAGAAAAAGGGCAATTACTTATTAAAAATATTAATTACCGGAAAAACCTGGAGACAGAAAAACAAATAAATCAGATCAATCAAAAATAAATCGAGTCTAAAATCATGATTGTTATTTTTCACGATGCTTTCTTAATTTCCACTATCTTATTTTAACATTCACCGTAGTTTGAGGTTGTGGTTGTGGCAATTGCTATTTTAGCTTTAACTCGATAATCTCGGAACGCTTCCGATTTCGTTTGTCGCTCGGCAGTCCCAAGTTTTCTTTGATAACTCTGTTGGTTTATCTTCCATATATTTGCTTATTAAAGATTCTTCAATTGTGCTTCAGTTTCTGAACACAGCAAAAACCCCGCTTGATGCTCGTTCCTGAAAACAGAGAGCTAAGCGAATCTGCGCTAAACGGGATCATTATATCATGAGTGTATATGAGACGAGTTCTTCAAGCCCAGGTTTCTTGGTGATATAAGCATATACTTTCTTCCCGATATTGGTGAACTATGAAAATGTATATAGAAAAGCTAACTGACCACATGTACTCAACGTGAATTATTGAGGATGCTCTGAACATAACGAATGAGTCATTCGAACGCGAGCTAACGTACAGGTTATGTGATTTATCATGAGATTACATTATGAATATCACGCCCTTGTCATTCGTCTTCCGTATTTTCCGTAGATTATTTAACCTTTCGTCCTTGAGTAACCTTGTTAATGTCCGGCTAATTCTGCTTAATCAAGCAGGATATATGGCTCGATACACATGTGCTTTTGCTTGCCAATGTAAACGGTATTGAGTACGGCAATAAATAATCATTCTTGTATATTTGCTCAGCTAACATACGAGCACCAACGTTTCCTTGAGCGTGGATTTATGCTATTGTTATTCCGACCATACTCTGCTAATGGAGCGTAGTGCTATGTCCACATATATACTTGTAAATCCACGACGCTTTTGACAGAACGAATTTTTTCCGGTTTCCATACTGTTTTAATACAATGTGATATGTTCTTACTAAGCTAAGTTTGGTCAAATGATTCATTGCGGAATACGTTTTGAAGTTTTCGTAGGAATAAAGGTCAACAGCATTGCGTACGTAGGTCGTAAGACCAAAAATAGAATGGCTAGCGGCTTACGGTAGTGGTTACTATTTTTGATGGATGGTATGGAAATAAAAGTACTATTGTACCATGTAGGAAGTGCTGTCAATTTGAATGTGAGTGTCCAACACAGAACTTGAGTCGCAATTTCTTGTACCTGGAATTGAGTTTTCAGAAATATAAAATATCATGCACTTCAGACATTAGTGGACACCAGAAAGTGAATTTCAAAAATAAAGTGGTAAAGTCTAAAAAGTTTTTGATTTCAAGACCAATACGTTCCCTATGTTAATACGAGTTCACTTGAGTGAGTGGAGTTAAATTCACTTTACTGCTGTGCGCATAATTTTTATTTTATTTTATTCATCCGTAATAGGTATTTGCTTTGTTGTGCTATCTGAAAATTTATAGTAGACTTAGTACTTTATCAAGGTAGTTAGTTGCATATATATATATATATATATATAGACTGAAATCAATTGCTCTGAACCGAAATAGTTGATGTCCCAGAATATCCTATTGATTGGCCGAGGAATCGCACGCTGTGCCCAATCGCAATTAAATTTTATCGCTCTATTGATTTGCCATGTCACCGTAGTATAGTTATAAAATTTTCATTTATCACAATTAATCTAAAAATCTCTCGTGGTGAAGTGATATTGTTTTTCAAATTGTTTGTGTACGAAAATAACATTTGACAGAATGCCGTGTGGACTGCTGACGCCATTCTACCCTTCACGCGCATTTTTACGATCTTGCGAACGACATGTACTAAAAGCAAGTCGAGCCATAACTAAGCCATTAGTCACGAAGGACGAACTCAGCATGAGATTGTTGCGCGCGGGTACATTTTTCCGACCTCTAAATCCCGTCCAAATTATGGAATTACGATTAAACAAAAAGGGCAAATAAAGTTTCCGGACGTTAGTCTTTACAGTCGTACGAGTCCAATTAGGCCATTGTCAGTAAAAGCGTAATCCTAGGCTAACACAGCTTCCGTTCTACTCGACGAAACTACGTAGATCGTCATTGTCTCTTTCCGTTAGGTGACGATGTGGTATCCCTGACAACCACCGTTCAACACTCATCGTAAAGGTAGAGCCATACATAATGAAAGTTTATTTTACAATCTCTAACAAATAATATAATACTTGTCTTGAACCAATATGGTCTTCTTCAAATACAGTATTTCACGATGCTCTCATTCGCCCTCCCCCACTCAGTACAAATTTCTATCTCGTTTATCTTGCCTTGTTTGTTGTGGCGAAAGTTGCTTGAGTTTCGTGTACCTAACATCTTGATACATCACAATATATAGCTGTTTCCCAGCAACGATGCAAAGCGTTCAGTACTTTGCTCATTTTCCCGCCATTTTCGACAGAAACTATAGCCAATCATGAACCATGATGCCATCATGCTCATTACCTGTAACTTATATTACGAGATTTTTACTGTTCCGTATTCCTTTCAGTTTGATGGGTGTAACAAAGCTTTCTCCCGACTTGAAAACTTGAAGATTCATCTTCGTTCTCACACAGGGGAACGTCCGTACGTATGTCAACATGCTGGTTGTAGCAAGGCATTCAGCAATTCGTCGGATAGAGCAAAGCATCAACGGACACATCTCGATACTGTAAGTGTATTTCGCAATATATGGGAGGTCTAAACATAGTATATCAACGCCGGTAGGGTTACTGCAGTTAGGACGCTGACCTTATGAGAGTATCATAATCTCTGGAGCCATCTCGTCAGGACAATATCATAAACTGTGTTTTTTTAAGGGATCGATGGAAAGAACTTTAACTGCTATTTTACACTTTACCTTAAAGAGGAATGTCAGTTGTGAAACATATTATTTTATTGCTCATTGTTAAAAACCTTTAAGAGTTTTTTCCATGACCTTTATCGTAAATTCCTTTAAATCATTCCCACTTTCTTTCTGCAATAAAGTTTTTATTTCTCCTAAATTAAACATGCAAATATCCAAGTTTGATGGAAGGTTTATTTTTGTTCAAAGAAACCTTACGCATGTCAAATACCCGGATGTAATAAAAGATACACAGATCCGTCGTCCTTGAGGAAACACTTCAAAGCGCACACCAGTAAAGAACAACAAGCTAGGAAGAAGGTATGAAAGTGATTTATGTCGATTTTCATCCCTAAAATACTAACCATGATGATTCTTGCCTACTCGAATAGAGACGAGGAATGGAAGACAGAGAACTGGGCGAATGTTTAGTTATTCATCCTCTCCAGCTGCAAAATCATGGTGAACCATACTACAATGAAACTAATACAGGTAAGCACTTTCATTATCCAGTTTAACAACGATGTTTTGCTATATACTCCGATTAATGGAATCTTATTTAATGAATAAATAAACTTGATATTCATAAAATTCGGTTATATTCATATTTCATACTCGTACATAAATTTTCACGACTTCTTTTTATTCAGGAATGTTTGTTTCAACTCAAGATCATGCTGGATCTTCCATCACCAATCTTCCTCAGCCCCCTTCTGTTAATCAACTCACTCAGCATCTTGGTCGTAATGCCCTCCCTGCTATAGGTAACAACGTTCATCACTTCTCCAACATTCAGCCACATGAAGAAATTGTGATCCAAACCGTTTCTCCAATGTCGGTAGACAAGAATCTTCTTAATCAGTTTCGTCCGATCAGTAGATCTAAAATGTCGGATGACTTGCAGCAGCAACATCTTCATCACAGTTCATACAACAGAAATCATACTTCATCTGTCGACATGGATGTCTCCCACTTACATCCTCCTTGTACAACAATCGACAGCGCATCAATATCATCCAGTACACAGCAGATGACATCTCAGCAGGAGGAACTATCCCCTCAACAATTAATGCCCCCTCCTCCACCCCCTCCACCTTTATCCCATCATCAGCCTATCGTTGCACACATGCATACAATCGACGCCAACGGACATATTCAGCCAGTCCATCCTACACTTTCTCTTCCTACGCCGCCTTCGCCTCTGGAGGATGCTTCGCGACATATCCCTCACCCGCCATTGGATCGCTCGGGATCGAGGTCTTCTCAACGAGACACGATGATGAGATGTAAGATTTTATTCAACACGTGTAAATACAATAAATAATTCTCTAATCTGTGATAATCATCTGTTTTCAGCTTATCCACGTTACTCTTCTTCCCGTGATTATCGTGAAGGCTTTATTCCTCAGCCCCCGGAGCATCCACCGTCCTCCAATTCCGTGGCCTCTTCGAGATCACGGTAACCATAGTTATATAATCATATAGACATATCAAAATAATTTCTGGTGACAATATCGAACAATCTTGAGCATGTCATATAACTAGGTTATGGATTTTTAACTCAATCCTACGAAAATAAACAGAAATAAGTATCCATCAACATTTCTCTATAACATTCCAGATCCGTATCTTCACATTCCAGATTACAGTCGACAAGTCCTAACCGTATATCTCCGATGTACTTCAGCGGGGATCATGCTGGTGCTATTGGAATGACGTATGACGCCGTTCAAAGAGCGATTTCTGCTCGGAGTAACCTCAGCATTGACCGAGGTACGACCCAGCAAACATACATCTATACTATATAATTCCAATAGTACAGGATTGACCATTAAACAATAGAAATATGTGCTTACGGCTTCGATGGGAGTGAATAGAGTAAAAAGAAAAATGGACATGTGCTCCATATTGCCATCTAGTGGAATTTTCACATGGATACTTATATATTTTTAGCTTACCATCTGCAGGATGTCAGTGGACGGTAGGTCAGTATTGTTGTGAGCATGAATATGCTGCCCTGTTTTTTTAGTGTGTGAACTCACCGTTTTATCAATTTATAATTTGTCTCACGCCATTTGTCAGTGACTACTTAACGGATAGATCAGTGGTTCTTGACACTCGTTTAATGGAATGATGAACTTTCTGGTAAACTAAAATTTTGGTAACTCGTGTTTATAAGGCGGAAAAAATTATTGGAAATAATAAGGATATATTCACTGGTTTCACCTGATTTCACTTCTATTAGATAAGGAGATACGGGTACAAAATTACTATGAACGTTATGTTGAGAATCACTGTATAGAAAATCCACTTCACTCTAACCATTCACAAGTTTTTGAATTTTATAGTTACACTGTTAAAGCATGTACTGTCCATATAAGTATGTAGGAGCTGTTACTAGGAAATAATGTTCCTTAACATTCATACATTCAGGCTTGGAAATTCCGCCAGGCACCCCCTACAGCATCGTAACGAATGAATCCATGCGAAGTCACGACTCGACTGGTCGCATAAAACTTACTGCGATTGACCGATGCCCCAGCCAAATGTCAATGGTTTATGCTGATGGTCCAGCTATGTGAATGCTTCATACCGATATACCTGGTAACTACACGACAGCTTGAGTCCATTTGAGCAAGTGTTACTGTCCTACTGTATAGCCTATGCTGAGTTATCTAGCCAAATTTAAGAACCATGGAGAATCAAAAAATATCATAGCGATAGATCGACGAGACCAGTCATGAAATATGAGTAAAATATTTTCTTGAAAAGAATGTTTATTGTTTGTCGCTGACACTCCATTATTAAATTATTAAAAACCTCAACTGCATTAAAATGCATTCCAAAATAAATGAAATTAAAATATTT
>QXVX01007030.1:0-11298 GCA_013436065.1 Halocynthia aurantium
CCCCCCCCCACACACACACACACCCCTGCTTATCCTACACGCCAAATAAGGGGGGGGGGAGTTTGAGAACCACTGATTTAGGGGATCCCAGGTTAACAATCTTTGGCACACGTTTGCGTGCAATGGCAGTAAATGCTTATCAAACCAAAAAAGGCCACATCTTACTCCATTTTCTGTATTATTTATTTCAACTTGTCCAGTAAATTACTGCAATGTATGGAAACCAACAGCACAACTTGAATAAATGCACCAAAACAAACGAGGCAGTTGTTCAATAGTTACATTCCAGTATAGTCAGTACATATATCTATATATATATTATAAATGACAATCATTATTATTATTGTACAACACGTGCTTCCTTATGGCGTCCCCTTTCTAAAGCGAGGCATTTCGGGTCGTTCAATTCAACGTTGATGTTGTGCTTTTTGAGCACAGCACGAATGCGATTTTCCACAACTGGGACCATGAACTGCCTCGTGGTGTATACAGTCACAGACAGAGTACCTACAGCAGATAAAAAGAATGTTAGCACATAAAAATTGCACGGTCGATAATCAAACGAATTTTAAAATTTTAGAAGGAATTTCTATCTTGAATAAAACAGTACGATACGATAATATTTTACTAACGACTAAAGCATAGTATTACTATATCTTCATTTTAGGCCTGCAGTGAGCCATCGAATACATAATAGTTTAGTATGGTATTCTTCGAGCATTTATATTCTATAGGCATAACCTATTTCATGCTGTAGTAACTTACCGTCGGGCACACAGATGACAGCGATGAGGTAGTTTTTGTAGTCCGTGAAGAAACTGATGTGATTTTTCTGTGGTGTGTCAATTTCTGATCAAAAGCGTAATAATTAGGCGTTTTGTAATTGTGTGATTTTAGTAGCTTCAAACAGTGAGATATCCACTGAACAACATTTCATTATTTCCAATTAAAAATAGTCGAACTCGAGTAACAAGTGTTTATTTTATTACCATGTATTTACTAATGTTATTTAGTGTACCTAATCTGCTATTAGCGTAATTAATCCCGATTAACGTGATGTAAATGGAAATTACCTTGGCTCAAAATGGTACCAATCAATGCCTTTGGTGCAACATGGCGGACAACGTTCCTCCAGGAGTTTGCTGCATATAAAAATTCGTTAAGTTTAGGCTAATTAGCTGAAGCCTAGGAGTAAATCTATCTAAATTTGCAAAGAACGTTTGAGAACACGATTGTAAACACTGCAATATAATTGGAGACGGTATGTCGCCGAACCCGTATCAACTGTTAGTATTGATCAATATAACGTGCTTGTCAAATTGCTTTGAATTGTGTATCATTTGTGTGATATCAGGGGTGGATTTTTCACATTGAAACACATTCACACTTGCACGAGTGCAAGTGGATATTCAATCACCTAGATCAGATCTAATTTCATGGAAAAATCTACCACCGGCCTAATTGATGCAAATACAAAATCTGAATGCTAAGAAATAAATTGAAAGACAATTCTTACCGAATTTGTCCTGCAGATCATATTCAGCAACTCCTACTTTGATCGCATTCTGTCTAAACACTTGATGTTTGAGGTCTCTGGAAAAGTTGTGAAAAATATATGTTAAAAATTTGTCTAGACCAGTCTAGCGCCTTCATAAAATTTACGTGTATATTTTACCCGTATTTTAAATCATATGTTATAGTGTCAGTGTCGGCCGTCCCAAAAATACTCAGTTTCGAACAAACCAATAGATTTTCAAGAGGATCAGTTGTAGAAAAAGCCCATTTCCATGGTTCATTCGGCATCTATGTGTGATCAATTCGTTAGACATACAACAAGAGCTATAGCAACTATAGTACTATACCAATGACATAAGTAAGTTTCCCTTACCAGAGACCAATCGATTTCTCTTTCTGGGGCCTTAAACACACAGGAATCTTGGCAGTAGCAGGTAGCTACCAAAGCAGCAAGTAACACGAAACGGAGTGCCATTTTATTCACGCTAATTGAGGATGATTATAGATTACTTGCAAAATTTTAACTCTGTTGTCTGGTAGACGAAATGAAAAATTACTTAATTTGAGCCTTTCAATACCTTTTTGATCAATTAATCAACACTGATTATGTCGAGGTAGGCTGTTTTGTTAGTAACAGTACAACATAGGAATTTTCCAAATAATACTATAAAGCGATACACGGTATGTTAATTCGTATTCTTATAATTGATAACAGTGCAAATAAGACGCATAGAAATAGCTTAATCAAGTTTTTTGACTCGAAATTCACGAAATCTAATGCCAAAAGCACTTGCTAGAAAAGGAATCAGAGCACTCGTTGATAATATACCGCATGCATGGGTATTGTGGTCCCATTTGCTACACTCGATACTATCCAGTACTAGCGAAACCAGTCTCTATCCTGACTGATTCAAAGCTGGGATTAGTAGTCTTATATAACATCTTAGCCAAAACAAACCCATTCACGATGGCAGTTGTTTGAAAACATCTCGTTTCCTGGCGCCGCGTGAATTATTTTTTGCGCGCTCACGACAACACTTACGAATTTGAAAATGAATCACGATATCTGAGCAGCGTGACCGAACGTGTTTATTCCTGTTTTCGAATCGTTATTTATTGTGTTTAAATTATTCTTTTTCTACAAGCGTCTTTTCAAATCGTCTTATAGCATATACACCATCAATCATCGCCAGTAAACAAAACATCGAAAGGCTGAATTTTGTTCACAGAAATTCAAACATATCTAATTACGCTCTACACGTTTGATGCGCATGCACAACTGCATCCATATACAAATAAAACCATACACAATATATTGATTGCTAATAGCAAAGGGAGAAACTCAGATCGAAAGGGATAACTCTGAAACAGGATAAAATGTTATTGCCAGAATACTGTCGACTGGAATGCTAATTAATATTACCATTTTAATTTTTTGCTAGTGTCCTTATGTTAACAGCAATACAATTTTATTTGATATATATCCCATCCTATATGAAATAAAGTTACTATGCATTATGCGTATACTAACTTTTATTTATCTTTTACCTATTAAAATAGCAGTGAGTGAGCTTCACAAGTAAGCAAAATCATATTGTATGGCCTCCTTCATTGAAAAAATAAAATATTCGACTACTGCTCGCTTGTTAATGTGTTAGTTAAACTATCTATTTAAGACTACACCCTTTCAAATTACTTTGGAATATATATAAACAGAATACGGAATACAATAGGAATAGTGGTCATTAGTGAAAATTTTTCTTAACTTTTTTAGTTTAAAGAATATCAACCATGTAATGTGCTTCAGATCTTCATCAATCATATTCAGCTTTTAACACTTGTTATTCTTATGTAAGAGTTAGACTAACTGAAACCTTTTACTTTTTTTAATATTCACTTCCACGTGTGTACGTAATAAAGAAGATGCCTTGTTGATGTGCAATCGATTTCTAATCAATACCACATGTCTCATGTATTTACGTTTGTTTCGCAACAGCTTTTCATAATTTCCCAAAACACGTTTGACGTAAACAAACAATTTATACAAGAAATTATCCATTATTATTTTATTAGTTTTATTTTTGCTGTGTAATTTATAGTATTCACAACAGAAAACAATGAAGAAATTTTATCGGTCGGCTACGACCCGGCTACGGCTCAAAGTAGCGGCGCCAAAAATTAAATTGCCAAATATACTGTATATATTGATTCTATATATGCTAGGTGATGATATTGATGCTAGGTGCGACGCAGTAAAACTGTAACCTTTAATAATCTTATTAATAATCATGTCCTTCTTAAATTTGTTTTCGCTCTGTATAAGCACCGCCCTAAAATAAGTAGAGTTAACACTAAGACCGTAAAGGCGATCATTTTGACCGTTTGTCATTTTTATACGTGAAAAATTTGTTTGTGATAAATATATCCGGGTGAAGTTTTGCGACTTTTCCTAGCTCTTTAACAATTTTCCTAACAAATTTGTTAACCTCAACTGCCGAAAGCGGTCTTTCCGAACCTTACAAATTTGAAACGCTACAACGGCAAGGCAATTAGCGCGTCCATCCAAACTGTTACAGTTTTAGTTGAGGTGGCTGCGAATTTTGAAAAGGTTATGTGTGTGCCGCATGTGAAAAAAGGTTGTGGAGCACTGGACTATAGTGTACACGTACATTCATATTAGAACAAATCTTTAGATTTAGTTGATTGGTGAATGATTGATTCCGCCAGACAGAGGGACAGATTTTCTCAAACAAATATCATCCTCTACTCATCAGTCTGTGACAACATCACCTTTTGTTTAATGTAGTTATTATCATTATTATTACTAGCGTTGGAATTTCATGTCATTGCAAGCTACAGTGTAATTCGGTATCTCGCTCTCTGGACTAGTAAATCAAGTCTAGACTTTTTCGGGGTTGACGTGACTAATACAAAATCGCTATAGAAGTAGCTTTCCAAAATTAAAGGAATAAACCTTCCGCGAGATGGCAGTATGGGACAGTTTTTCACAGACAACATTTTTTTGTTTAATTCAATTATCATTAGCGCCGTAATTCCATGCCTTTACAAATAAATTATGTTTCTCGATGTCTGGGCTAGTGAATCAAGTCTAAACATGTCATGAAATTTTCTTACGAGAGTGATAACAAATCGCTATGAATCCGTGATTCCATGCCTGGGCTCGTAATCAAGTCTAGACATTTTCTGGAAGTGCGTGACTGATAACAAATAAAGCTGTTTTTACCATGGAATGGCTTTCCGATGTTGGCAAAATAAAATCTCGAATCTTGAATCTAAGAATCACGTAATCCACATGTATGCCAGGGCGACTTGTACGCCTGAATTTGCGTCACCCTGAAGCCACGGTTTGTAAAGCCACGATTTTTACACAACTTCGTTGTATACAAAACACACCAGTACTTTATCTATGAATGTGATAACGAAACATAACATGTACATATACGATTTGCAACGGCAAGCTGCTTCAACACAATAAATTAAATTTAATATCTCTGTTCACTGCATGTAATATTGCCTTGATGAACAAAAATATACCGATGAATACAACTGCGGCTAGTACGTTATGTCATACATCAGTTTCCTCTTGGTTATAAATCGCTTTGCTTGCACGCAACTCTGTTGTATACGAAGCATATTCCTACTCCTGGAGAATACACAGACTGCTGGTAATCATTTACCTTTTTTAAGTTGGCCCGTCAACCACTCGAACTTCAAAATGCTTATTCAATTACTTTCGCTTCACAATGCTTATCTCAAGCCGAAGATGTAGTTTCTTTTTCACTTTATCATTAGTTCCCGTTGGCTGTTAAAACAAATCAATGTTGCTTCTGATTGTTTAAAAATATTAATTGCTAGTTTGTATACCTCTGTCATTTTTGTTTCGTGTCATTCTCCCCTTATTGAGTAGATTGAGATTAACTATTAACCTAAAATGAAATTAAAGGGGGGGAGATAAAGATACTTCACCATGGAATAGTACTTAGTATTCGAAAGTTGTTGTCGACTACAGATCACTTCTGAACATTAGATATGACTACAATCCAAGAGTCCGGACACGAAATCCCCATTAATTATGGCGGCTATTCGATGAACAGACCAGGAAAAACTGGAGTAAGGCATGGCTTGGTAGTCATTGGTGTAAGTAGTAATTATGAAGATTTTCAATTTCTCATTATCGAGATTACTGACAAGGACTTTTTATTTTCGAAAATTGAACACCTCACTTTGACGCATTCATTAGTCTCTTATATTCATCATACATAGGCGTTACTGAAGTTTTGTTCAGCGCATTGTAAACTTCTTGCACTCTGTTATAACTCGCAATAGAAGTAACTGTACCTCGTCGTAACAAGCCTTTAATAATCGAATATGTTCATATAATATACAGCATAAATTATTTTTTAGGTTTTCGAGATTCTGTTAGGCATTTCCTCGGTCGCTTGTAGCATTCCGGCTGTGATAATCACAGTTATGTTATGTCACGAATTGGTTACGGAAACTCAATACCCCTATTACTACTACTACTACTGTGGAACGTCGTACGTAAGCTTATCGTTAGCAGCTCCTGGATTCTGGACAGGACTTTTCGTAGGTTTATTTTAAGTAATTTGATGTTGAATAAAACGTACAGTATATATTATGGACTAAATAAAGCAATAGTGCTCATCAAGTAGGTCTACTGTCTTACTTATGATAAAGATACTGTTTATATTCAAGGCAATACTGACTGGCGCTTTCGCTGTTATCCTAGGATCTGTTCGCAGTGCCAAACTTGTAAGTAGAATATTGTATTTATTTTCATGTGAACTATCTATCTTTCATTATTCGGAATGTTCTTTAACAGGCAAGAGTTTCTGGAGCGTTTTCCTTTTTGCTGATCCTATTCATTATCGCAATGATAGGCATTGAATTTCTGTATGTTTACGGTTTTCCGATAGCCAATTACAACTTCTATGTAAGTTTTATTTCAAACTTTATTGCAAATATTGTATATTCGCTGTACGCCGAACATGATACACTATAACAAAATTAGAGCGCCAGTGTGGATTATAATCGCTTAACTCATTAGAAACTCGAATAAACCACCTTCTAGATATTGCTGTAACCCTATTCATACTCAAAATCCGGCTTAGCGAAGTCCCCCAATTCGTTACATATTTTGTTGTATTTAACCGCTAGCTTTTATGATTTTATTGGTTGAATTATAATGAAAGTGATTTTTTAGATCAACTCGGACAAACATATTCGTAGTTCGCGTATAATTATTTCAGGAAGCTATGAAAGTTGGATATATTAGTCTATCTTATTAACACATCAGATAATGCAATCTTATATGCCGTCAATCAATTGTATCCAGTTGGATTATAAGTTACTATTTTATTCTATTGTTTTCACTACTTTTGTTTTTAACAGTTTATAGATGAATTCTACGGGCTCCATTATACTCTGTTATCATTTGGCTTTCTATTGTTCGTGTTCGCCATCGTGACATCAGTCCTGTCATTTGTGATGCTAGGCAACAAATGCTGTTGTTGCTGCTATCCCGATTCGGTGAGTACAAAATGATGCAGGATAGAATGATCACTTTTAACTTTAAATCTTGAATCCGCTCTTTGATTTATCGCAGAGAACTGTTCCATTGGTTATTCCAATGGTAAATCAAGCGTTCACTGAAGGACCCCAAAGTGTGAACAGGAACAATCTGATTACAGCCGGTACACAGACACTAAATACATATGAATGGCATTGGAAGTGTTTTAATCCTTGACTTGATATGAGTTGTAATCCGTTCTAAAAAGTGATTACCGTTTGAATTTTTATCGACAGTTTGTTTATGATAATAATGAATATATCAGCCAGTTTAGTCTATATAGCTTGGGAGATAACAAATAGGGTGAATACTACTACTGATACGGTAATATTTCCCAAATATAACATTTGACTCATTGTAGTCTTCCAAATATGATATTGCCGTAAATAATAATGAATTGAAGTAGAATTAAAAACTAGAAAGAGAAAATCAATGTCGCTTACTAACCAATGTAAGACTTTCATTCCAATGCATCTCTCAAGCTTCCTCAAACTATCAGAATCAGAATATCTCCTTTCCAAATGCCTTGACAGAGCGGGAGCATACCATGTTCAGTGAATCCAGAAACGTGCCATCATCATCCGCAGTACAAGTTGCTTTTGAAAGGCAAAGAAATACCGTTCTTCCAGGAGGTAGAAACATCCAATCACTTCCAAGCTTATACGCTAACATTTGACACAGTATAATAGTTAAAAAGATGTTATTGGTGTACCAATGTCATATAATTATTGAGTACCTCAGTTATATTCGATGATATATTATCCGCAATACTGATTTCCAGTTGAAGTATATGATATATGATATTTTTCGTTTTCAGTTCCCGATACCTTTAACACAGACTTGATGAAGCAGAGATCTAATCTACAGTCGCAACAACAATATCGTCCGACTCAACATGAAAGCTTCAAAATGTATCCTAATATACAAGAGCAAGATAGCGGTATGAGTTGTATGTATGTACAGTTGTGAACTCTGAATTATTCAAAGTCATGATCTATTCTTCCCATTGGGAATAACGGGTAGTGAATTAATCCGTTCCCTAAACAATACCCATTCCGGAAAACCTAAACAGGAAATACACATAATTTAAAATAAAAATAACACAAACGAATGCCCTAAATACAGTCGAATCTTGTTACCTCGACATCGGTTAGCTGAACTGATTTAAAAGTTCCGGCAAAATCCATAGTAAAATACATGTGTTCAACCTCGTTTTTCTCGACATCAATTGAGACGAATTCTTCGCTAACCCGAGTTCTCTCACCCGGCACAAGGGTCCATTTAGCGCCAGTTCGCTCGAGGTCATAGGTGAAATTCATGCTGGTTCTACCAAAGTCTCAATTCAACTTACTACCGCGGCATATCATCAACTCATTGCCGTGAAATATATGATTTGATGTTTATTTCCACTGTCAACAAATCATCAAAACGAGCTTAAATAAGTTTTGCCTGGATGCTGTTAAACAAAATATCCATTTTTATTAAGTCCCGCGTCAAATTCGACCGCTTCTCGAAATTATAGCATGTTGCCGATCACAAACGCACTTTGAACAGCGAATATTTATTTATTAATGGATAGCTCTGAATTCGGTTTGGCTCGAACTCATTTGAATGGCCCCGGCGTTATCTGACCTTTAGCGTTATATTCTTCCGCGTGTTTTGACGATAGTTTAGTTACGTATTTGTCGCTATTTGTTAGGTGCTCGCCTTAATACTTAAAAGGAATTATGAGGCATTATTTCCAGCTTACGTCAAAAATAGACAAACGTCCTGGCTTTCGGGACCGATTAATAACGTAATACGACGAATTACTGAATACGTTTCCCATTATATCTGTATGTAACATCTACTACTACTGAAAAGGTCACCTGGTTCCTCCAGCATCGACACCTCTAACAATAAGGTATTCAGCGCACCTGCCACCTATTCAACCAGCGTCTCTCCCTCAGACGGCAATAGAATCCACTTTGACAACTGTGCAAAATGATGGTTATCAGCAACTTGCCATGAGTCAGCAATACCCTCCGCTGCTATCAAGACAGGCGACAAATCTTACACAGCCAATAGGTGGGAAAACTACTGCGATTTTTATAAGGAAATGTTTAATTGTCAAAGTTTAAGTGAATGATAATGAGATCCGTGCAAATTGAAATGTACTTGAGCGGTGTTTGAATGGAGTGGATCTGTTAGAAATCAGTCACAATGTATAATAAGTGAACACACGATAAATATGTTAGTGATGGGAATTAACATTCCAGCTAACAATAAATTCTAAAGCAGCTGCATTCCCGATTGTTTATTTCCTACATTAAAATGATAATTTATAGATCTTTTACCTAACCAAACGCTTCGTATTATTGTACATTGCACAATTCAAAGTTCAATCTATTTTAACATAGATGAACCGGTCGCGATATACCGCGAAGACATTCCTGCAACGACCGATAGCCATCAGCCTGTGGCTGAAATTTTGGACGCCGTTCAAGGAGAACAAAACTGCTAGATTGAAAATCATCTTTAACAAACACGAGTAATTTTCCTCTTCTCACCACCCTCATTAGTTTTGCTAATTACTGTAGTCTGTATTTTATTATTATTATCACTAGCGTTTGAATTCCATGCCATTGCAAGCTACATTGTAATTAAGTATCTCGCTTCCGCTCTCGCCCGCTTTAGTTCATTAAGTCTAGACATTTTCTGGGTTTACGTGACTTATACCAAATCCCTATAGAACTGATTCGCGAGGAAGTAGCTTTCCGATAGTAGAGGAATAAAACTTCCGCGAGATGGCAGCATGGGACAGTTCTTCACAGACAACAATTTACTCAGCAGTCTGTCTCGACATCATCTTTTGTGTTATGTAATTATTATTAGCGCCGTAATTCCATGTCTTTGCAAAGTAATTATGTTTCTCGATGTCTGGGCTAGTAAGCCTAGACATGACATAAAACTTTCTTGAGTGAGTGATAACGAAGCTTTACAGTGATGCAACCTTTGTTGTATACAAAGCACAACGGTACTGAATCTATGAATGTGATAAGGCAATATAGCATACACAAATACAATTTGTAACGACAAGCTGCTTCAACATAATAAAAAAAGAACCATTTAAAGAAGAACCTTATTTTAATCTTAATTACTGGCATTTATGCCCATTCGCAATGGTATCTGCTCAGTGGAAACGTTAAAGGTTTCTTATTTTAATTTCTAGATCTTTGTTTACTGCATGTAGTATAGCGGTATCGAACAAAAATATTCAGATGAACACAACTGCGGAGAAAACAAATTATAGCAAGAATGTCATGAAATAAATGAATTCTGTCACACAATAGTTCCCACTTGGTCATAAATCGCAAGCTTCTCATACTCTGTTGTGTACGAAGCATATTCCTACTCCTGGAAATACACCGACTGCTGGTAATCATTTACGTTTGTATGTTGGTTCGTGAACTACTTTCGATTTACAATGTCTATTTCAAGCCGAGGAAGTACCCTCTTTTACGTTAATTAATTGTTCAGTACCTTTCTCCTATTAGTTCCCATTGGCTGTTTGAAACAAATTAATGTTGAGCTCGGGCTTGCCTTTCATGAATTTAAAATATGTACACATATGTATGTAAATATTGATAGACAGATATATTTATTGCTAGTTTGTATACATTTGCGGTTTTGTTTCATTTCAATTGTCCACTTATTGAATCAAGTTAACTATTAACCCAAAATAAAAAGATAGGAGATAAAGATACTTCACCATGGAATAGTATTAGTATTCGAAAGTTGTTGTCGACTACAGATCGGTCACTTCCGAACGTTAGATATGACTACATTTCAAGAGTCCAGACATGGAATCCCCGTTAATTATTGTGGATATTCTGTGAACAGGCCAAGAAAAACTGGATTAAGACATGGCTTGGTGATCATTGGTGTAAGTAGTAATTATGAAGCCTTTTTAAATTCTCCTGATCGAGAATACCGACAACACCTTTTCATTTTCGAAAATTGAACACCTCAATTTGACGCATTCATTAGCCTCTCACATTCATCATACATAGGCGTTACTGAAGTTTTGTTAAGCGCATTGTAAACTTCTTGCACTCTGTTATGACTTAGAACAGTAACTGTACCTCGTCGTAACAAGCCTGGAACATATAGAATATGTTCATATATTATAC
>QXVX01007033.1:0-12080 GCA_013436065.1 Halocynthia aurantium
CGAAATCGAGCGTTCCGGTAGTTCCGCAAAATCATGCGATTTACCGGAACGCTGGCTGCATTTACCGGAACGGCGTTCCGGTGCGTTCCGGCACAATTCCACCCCTGAGTATATCTCACAGTCACTTACCTTGGTTTTGCCAGCTTCTCTTTAATAGTAAATATGTCCATGTCAGTATCCTTCAGTACAAAAGCTTCTAATATCATTTTGTGCAGTAGAACATACTGATCCTGAAAATAATGCAGTGAAATCATAATAATGAAGTGTTCACCCAATGATATCCACACAGATATTTTGTTGAGTTGTTGTTAGCTTGGTAAGTTCCATAGTTTGGTATGGTATGGACAGGCTAACATGTCAGGTTTAAAGTTATATACTACTTGATTCTATTAAGAACTTGCCAGATTTTGAACCATTTCCGTTCTTCTTTCTCGCATTGCCAATACGGCTGACCGTATATCAACAGGTTGAGATTGTTTTAGTTGTTCCAGTAGATCGTCCAGTGCGATAAAAGTTCCTGTGCGTCCAACTCCAGCACTGTATGTGAACAATTGAAATTATTACAGGTACATCAGCAAAGCAAATCATATAATAATAATAATAATCTATATTATAATTAGTTTCATGTACGTCCTTTGATTGTTTGTGGTACTGTTCATCAGCACTACAAGATTTGCCCAAGAAAAAATTTGGAAGGGAACTTTACATTTGAACTTTGAATATTCAGCAACTATAGAATAGATAGTTTGGTTTTCTTGCTTGCTTACCTGCAATGAACAACAATGGGGGCAGTCCCATTCCTAAACTCAGTGTGCATAATACGTCTTAGATTGAAAAGTCCAGATGTAGTTTGTGGAACTCCATGGTCAGGCCAAGCCACGAAATGATATTGAGTGATAATACGTGGCTAAACACAAAATGACTGAAATAAGTTATCTGTTGGGATAAGTATATTAACCCTCACTTTGCATGTTAACCCATTATTGTCAACACAAGTATAAGTAATACAGGATGTACCTTTTTTATCAACCTTAAAGATTTGAGAATGAAGATTAAATGATGCTTTTACCTTTGTCATGTTATTCTCATTGGAAAGTTGGAATTTCCTCTTTATAATCGGTCCAATAGTGCTCACATTCAGTCCGGTCACGTTCATTTGTCCGTATGATATTGTGTTTGATTCGTTCGGCCAATACTTTTCACATTTTCTCTGCAAGTCATAAATGCAGGCAGTGGAAGTCATTTACCATTTCAATAACTTTTATTCAATTCTTAAGTACATCTGTATCATTCTATCTGTTTATATGTAACAGTAGATTACTTTGCATGTGCTGCTATTTGCTGTATAAGATTCTATTTGTATTTCAGATGAATTAGATGAACAGTTCTAAATTAGTAGGCTGTTCCACTGTTTGCACCACCTCTTAGTGGGTCAGTTACCTAGTACCCGAAACCCATTACCTTTCCATTTTCTTCCACGTTTGTTACCATCACGATAACCTTGGAACCTTGCTCCCATACCATTCTCCACATGTCATCTATTGTGTTTGGTTTCGGCCCCTGAACAGCGATAAATTTCTTGTGTCGGTCAGTGCTCTGATATTGTAGAGAACATCGATATAAGAATTAGGCCATATGGTCGTTTGCCTCTTTGGAGCTCAATTTCCCCCCTAATGTATTTGTATTATGCCTTACGTCAATATAAGACGCGTTGATATAATCCGAATATTGTTTCCCCGATTTTCCACTGAGCTTGACACGCGCATGTTCAGCTGTTAACAAAATATGAACAAACAAACATATTGATTCTATTCAACAAAATATCCCTATTGCTAATGTCATACCATATATTGTAGAGAAAATGATAGTTTGGGAATTCCCTCCAAAGTAAGTAATTTATGACCATCGGTTCTCAAACTGTTTTATTTTCATTTAAAGATATTTAGGTAACGTTTAGGCTTAAAGAGATAAGAAAGTAGATACCTCGCTAAATATATATATTATTTTTGACATTGTTCTAACCTTTATGGCCTTAGACATGCTATCATAAATGTACTGGAATCTCTAAACAACATTATTAGTAATGGTCCATTTCATAATAATACTGCCTTGAGCTAATAACTCTACACTAGCAGGTAAGCTATGAGCCAAGGGCCGGATTTGCCTACATGTATTCCTCCCATATCAGGGATAGATCTAATACGCCAGGAGTGTGGTTAGCAGTACAATATAAGTAATTTTCACATGTGTCTAATCTGCTAATTTCAATGTACAAAAACCACTGACGTATACTGCAATACCGTATACAGTAAGCCAGATAAATATTACCTGGTAATACATTAGTAAAACGATTCTTTTTTCTGAGTTCAGGATTCCTCGCAAATTCGAAATTTTTTGTCCATCGCATTGAATTTTCTGTCACTAACTGTGAAGGAAAATTAATACTATTTTAAATTTCTTACAAACAATTTCTCCTCATTATAATTGTTTCGCCGAATCCTTAGTACTACTGCTTCGTGATCTCTCTATCAGGTATCGGTTTTAATTTTAATTCGTGCATTGGATAACTTACATATTACAACAAATATTTAAAAAAAATTATTTATTCAATCTGAAAGTCAACTATTTGTCTTCCCATTTACTTCCATTTACTATGCTCGTAAATTCATGTAATTTTGAGATGGGAATTGATCTTGACATAAATGAAACTTAGCATCAAACCTTGTATTCATCTCGGAACAATCTATTATCGTCGGCATGCTTGTACGTATAGACATTCTCCAATTCTCTAGCCACTATGGGTAGTGGTGCTAGTTTGCGAGGTGCATCAAAATTCTCGTTCTCGTAAATGTTATCATCGATACCTGATAAATTATGTGATTAGAGATTACAATGTGATGATATGAAAATAGTCGGAATTCATACAATTCACTGGAAAATTAAATTCAAACATTTAATTCCAGAATCGTAACATTACTCTTTATATTTCATAAAACAACAGGTAGTATTTAGCGTTGTCAAGTAGGATTACAGTGTGAAACAAAATATTTACTATCTGTAATAATAATAATGACAGCTTGACGTTTTTATAAACGGAAAATATGGCGTAAATATATAATAAAAATATTTCATGAAAATGTAAATATTTGTTTATTTTCTCATATTACAGATTTCGACAGCTCTTAAATTATAGCAAGCCAGAAACCTGGTATTAGATATCTACTTTCATTATATTGTTTAATTATTCTATCGATCCAGTGGAAATGAAACACTGGGTACTCATGATTATATTAAATATTTCTGAGTTCACAACCTGTGTGCACTACTGACAGTCGTTGTTTACACCAAATTAAACCTAGGGATTTTATCGGTATACAAACTCTCACTTTACATAGCTTTAAACTTATATTGCTTATAATCTTGTAAGGTATTAGAGATTTGCACAGTACAGCGTTGTCACATGCACATGCTAAGTAATTATATTAACTTTCATTTCATCACTATTTTAGAAAAACAGTTGTCAAAATATAAAATAAGTAAAAAAGAATAAACGATGTTATTTACCAATTGGTGAATCTCGCATTCTGACATCGCTTTCTTTTTCGTCTTTCATATAATTTCGTCTAAATCAACCAGAAACATGTACTAGAGTATAAGCAAGTATAATATAGTTTCTATAGAGGATGTAGTCTATTGAAATGTATAATATACCTGTAGTAAAACACCGCTCCAACAATTATGATCAGTACGATCGGAACAACAATTCCAGCCACCCAGCCATAGTTATCCACAGGTTGTGTGATGTAAATTATAGATAAATCACTCGATTGTAGAAGAAATCCATCTCCCTTTGGCGTGGTTGTGTAGAAATAATATCGGTAAAATCTGTCATTGTTAAGTTGCCGGTTATATGCTTTGAACGTTAGTGAGACATCACGAGTATTTCTTTTCGATTTTGGTGCAGAAAATGCAGTTGGGGTGCAATTGGATGTTGAGTCTCCAGCACCGAGAGTAAGATTGTACTGAACCGTGGTTCTAGAAAGTTACAATAAAAAGTTTTGGTTGGCTGAATCGCTATCTGAAATATATCAGATACTTTTTCTTACTCTTTCGTTGCATAAGCGAAGTACTGACTCCCAGGTTCTTCGCTGCCATTTTGTATTTGTGAAAAATATTCCAAAGTATTATTATTTGTAGTTGGTCTGTTCTGACTTGGTTCTAGAGAGCTGTCGACTGTTACCACGACGAATAAGCAGCTATGATTTGTGGCAAAAAATGTACTAATGAATTGACTAATATATATATATATATATAAATGTAATTTATTGTTACCTTATCGGTCCATTTCTTTCATTTTGAGCTTGAATCGGGACCTTAATTCCAGTTGAGGTGTCAGCATTTTCACTGACTCCATCACCACCATTGGTTGATGCAGGTGACGTGATTATTTCTGATGGTGCTGAAATGCGTATTTGATTATATGTTATCCACTAATATAGTAATGCATGTAAAACTTCAATTCGTCTATTTATCGCCCATATAAGACGTATTCTTACTTATATAAATGATTGTTGTTGATTTAAACGGATATAACCAGTGTAATCGATAACATACATTGCAATGGGGCCATTAAAACGTTACCTGCAACTTCTGTAATACAGCTACCAGTAGCTTCAATAGTTGGCCCGCTACCAGCACATGATATCGCTGCAATGGTTACCGAGTATTTAGAATTTGGTGTCATTTGGAAAGTGGTTTTTTGATTTTTCTCGTATGCGACAGTTGTCGGTTCAGGCACTGTGCCCGTGTCCAGTCCAAGGGTTGCTGTATAGTTTATCTGGGTTGAGTTGAAAGATTGACCCAGCATTAGTAATAGGTTTACTTGTAAAACTGTAAAAAAGAAGCTATTAGTGTGTTTTCTGCTTCAGGATTTTTAGAACATACATTTATGTATATTCTGTGATTACATAACAATAGCAACTACGTTCAAATTCTTGAAAATGTTATGTCAATAAACCACCATGGTACGTTTGTTTAGCTATGGGAAATTACTGATCAACCTCATATAGATTAATCTGCCATCTTCTTTCCAAGGGATAAACCCATTCCACAACACACACATCAATATCGCCATTAATATTTGCCGTATCTATCTTATAAGGAACATCATATCCTGATACTGAATATCCTTGTGTAGTTGGAAAGAAAGCTTTACATACATCAATCCCAGCAGATACCTAAGTTGAAACAAGTAAGTTTATTAGTTCAAGTGTTGAAATGGAAATAATGAAATATTGAATACTTACCTCGACCATGTAGTTAGTGTTCGGTTGTAGACCATCAAAGGTATGAAATCTTTCATCTTTGGAAGCTGGGACACTTTCAGCATTCATACTTCCATTCATAGTTCCATTCATAGGAGTTATAATGATTTTATGTTGAGTTTGACGGAATCTCGTATCAGGTATCCAAGTAACATTCATCAACGTTCCATCACATTTTGTTGGTATAATTTCAAGTGAAGTTGGAATTCCAGACGCTGTTTTAATGTGAATGCTCATTAGTAATAGTCATATATATAGTCAGATATATTCTTAGTATTAATACTACTAGTATTACCGGTATTGGTTTTTTAAATCTATCATATTACCTCTTAGTTGACAGACATAATTATGTAATTCATCACATTCAACAATCTTCCACGTATTATTATTGAATGCCACAGCACAGGAGCCATTACTTTCACTTTCACTCTCCATCCAATCGATGAAACTTGTATCAACCAGTTCACCACCCTTTCCCCATGTCCACGTATCGCCATCTTGTACAGCACCAATGTAATAACCTCATATAAAAAAATCATCACATCACAAATACATCATAGCCACTCCTATCCTCCCAGTCGGAAATGGATATTGATTCATTATTAGGAAAATGGCAGAGCTAGTGACAGCTTTATCCATAATAAGGCATAAGGTCACTCGAGGTCACCATCCATGACTTTTATTTCCATTGTAATGGGTATGGGTGTATGTATGGGTAATACAGTGGGAATGTTAAAAATAACAAGAAATTTCTCAGTGTCCAGTGTTAGGCCACTCCAGGCCATATCGTTATTCCTGTTTTCCATACATTACCAATAATTTGATTGTACCTTATAGCTAGCTGGTTAGAGAAAGGAAATTAATTTAGATGAGTTTAAACTTGACAGAATATCACCTGATCAGATACAAATACATTATCTATGCACATACTTTCAGTTTCATTCGGAACTTGCAAATTGAGATATTGTTGAGTTTCATTGTTGACTATGTATACGAGATGTCCATTAGATTTTTCACACATTGCGTCTGCATCAGATTTATTGAGCTCGTCCATGGGAAATATGTAATAACTCTCCCAGTAGTAACCGTACAACCCTAATAATAAACAAATTATTCTTTACGTGGAATCGCACGGCTGTCATTGTAGTGTCATTGCTATAAGGAGTGTTCGCTCTTGATACTATAGCCTGCCACTTACCACAACAATATACCGATGCAAATAGTGTTTGGCATAGATCACATATATCATCACCCGAACCTAAATAAACTTATGCAATGGGATCAATTATCTACAGATCCCTGTATTTTACCTGTGTTCAGTTGATATGTATTCTCATTCGTGCTATTCCCATGGACATTTCTTGCTTCACATGTTATAGTTTCCTTTCCCATACACAACTGCGACCTTAGGATGATTTCTGATGTGAAGGTGTAGTAAATATCGTCATTTCCTTCATTTATGCTTTCTTCAGCAAATTGATCATGTGGTCCAATATTCGTCTGATTTCTTCGCCAAATAGGATTAGCTTTTGGAGATGCTTCGATATTGCAAGATAATGTGACGTCGTCTCGCAAAGCAGGTGTGAATATATCTCCTTGTAATTTTGGTGATCCTGCGAATAAATTTTCATTAGTTTGATACGAATTTCGTGATGTAATTGTTGTAGCCTACCTACATACCTACAATCTTTATAAAAATGCTTTCCTGATTCATTCGAATTTCATTATTTTCGCCTACCACGTTGCTAACAATGCAGGTATAATTCCCATAGTTAGAATAGGTTGATTTTTCTAAGTACAATGTTTTGTACATGATGTAGATGCCAGTTGTATCAGATGTTGATTCAAAGCTTGCACCTTCACTGTTTTTCCATGCATATGCTAGATAAGGCGTTCCTTTTCCATGACATATGATCGTGTTGTTGCCAGTGTCATTTATTATGTAAGTGAAGTTAGGTGGTGATGGGATAAATGTTAGATTTTCCGGTGGAACTAGAAGCAAGGGAAAAGAGAAAGGGAAATGACAGGTTTTAGGTTTTAATATCAACAGGTTTTAGATGAATGCCGTAGATAAATTTAAACAATAGATAATTGATATGAGGACCAGGGAAGATTCGGTAATAAAAGAGGGGGAGGGGGTCAATTTGTTTGTGAGGAAGATACTTGACGGAGATATTTTAACACAAGTTAAATATGAACTGGTGGTAAATTGAAAACTTTTCAATTAGATGTGCGGAAAGTTCATTATCCAAAACGATTAGGCAACTTCCAATTGAATACAGTAATTGAAATAATATAATTTAATATTTAAAAGTACACATTATATTTTGCAGTGTTGACTGTATTTATATATATTTAACTACATACCTTGAACAGTTACGGTTATGTAGATTGTTTGTGTTATATTGGGAAATGTATCATCGGTCGATGTCGAGGTTATCGTGTATATGCCTGCATCATTTTCCTTCATGTCTGTTATGGTATATCCGTAAGTAGTGATGTTATTGGCAGAGGAAATATTTTGCAATGGAAAATGTAATTCTGTTGATCCGGAATTCGGTGTTGATATCAGATTGACATTTATATTCACACTTGGATAGTATGACGTCACTTTGACTTCTATCACCAAGTATTCGTATTTGATTCCAATTCTATTCGTGTTGTCAGATGACAAAACCATATAAGCTGTTGTAGAAAAGAACATAACATATATTTATGAGTGCTCGAAATATTTATAAACACTCATATTTATCAGTAATCGTAGTCAAACTATCTTCCATGATGGGACCAATATTCCTTCTGCGCGTGCGTGGCGACCTAGTCGCTGTATTGCTTCCGCTTACGTCGAAATATGACTGCTCGGTTTAATTAACAAAATACCAAATTAATTACAATTCTTTCACTAACAAAATACGGAAGACAGGCACACCAAAAAAATGTTGTGTACACCATTGCCGCTACACTGCATGAAAGCTAAAACGCTTTGAATTTGAAATACTGTTGTTTGAAGCAACAAAAGTTCCTCTCAGTAGTTGGACATTCATATATTCACAAATTCATTGCTATTTTTGTTGAACAGAATGTTTATCCACGTTACGCTGAGTATGGGAGTTCTTCGAAGCAATACCATATTTTCTATTGAAATTTTGCTTACCAGTACACAGGGTATCTCCATAATCCCAATCGCCATGTTGGTTTTTATCAACACCAGGGTTTGGATCTATACATTCTGTGTTACCTTGTCCAGTGATGTAATAACCTTCGTTACATTTCAAATCACATATGTCTCCAAATACATATGGTTCACTTCCACATGCAAATTCACTGTTCGATGGTTTTTGACTTGAATCAGTGCAGATAATTTCTTCAATTAAAATTTGAAGTTATCATAGATTAATAAAGTATAAGTACTATACATGTAATTTTGTACTGTATACTGAAATTCTGCTTACTGGTACACAGGGTATTTCCATAATCCCAATTCCCCTGTTGGTTTGTATCAACACTAGGGTTTGGATCTTTACATTCTGCGTTTCCTTGTCCGGAGATGTAATAACCTTCGTTACATTTCAAATTACATTTGTCTCCAAATACATTAGATCCACTTCCACATGTATATTCACTGTTTGTTGGTTTTTGATTCCAGTCATTGCAAGTCACTTCTAAATATCGAATTTTGAATATTAGAGGTGTGTGAAAAACGTTTTTCTCAACTGAATAAATGGGTGTAGCATTGCACATAAGAATTACAAATTTAATTTAGCTTCACTCTGATCTCATTCCTCACACCACGATTTGATTGAACGATTGGAATAAAATAAGAAGAATAGTAAGAGCGAATGGACATATTCATAGAGATATTTGTCACCATTTTGCTTTGCGTGAACTTTTTTCGTAACTGAAATACAATTTATATGAGTACAATTACAACTTACAAAGAGTGCCCCAGCAATTCCTGAGATTAATAGCTTGAGTACCCTACAAAGTGCTTACCCTGGAATAAAAATTAACTACTATATGAAGAATGGAAGCATTTGCTTACCAGATGAAGTGTATACGAACGATGAAACTAATATACAAAACATTATTGCTATACTGAATATAGGTGATCTGCTCATTCTGATACTTGAATGATCTAATATAGAGTTATAAATTCACTAAATTCTGCTATTTTTCCATGATATAAATTACTTATGCAATTGCATTCTTCTCCTGTCCAATCTCCATTACATCTTTTATTATCTTTGTAATAAACATGTTTACAAGTTTGTTCGCTTCCGCCTTCATTGTAATATCCTTCATCACATGAATATGTACAAACTGAATCTTTATTATTACTGTTGGAACAACTTATTTCTGCGTGTGCTGGTTCAGTCAGTTCCGTGCAGGTCTTGTCTGAAATGGAAATTAGATAAGAATGTCCCAGCTTTGTGTGGGTTTCTGTGCTTGAGTACTTCATATGCTACTAATATGAAACTAAACTAAACTATATAAGGTATTTGCTCACCAGATGAAGTGTATCTGAAGCATGAAGCCACTATACAAAGCACCATTACTATACTGGATATAGGTAATCTGCCCATCCTGAAACGTGAACGATCTAATACAGATTCTTAATTACAATCAAGTACAGATACCATTATAGTGGGTTTGAGATAAAGTATGGTAATTAAAAATATAAGATGTTTTGGAGGAAATAGTCGATCTATAACTATTATTGCAGTCCAAGTTTTCAATATTAATTCACGCTAGGTAGTAAACAGGCCTTGCGCTAATGATGCTACTCAGGGTGAAAATTAGGTAGCAACTGAACGATAAATAGGAGCTGAATTCCATTTTATATAAAATAAACATGTCGTCACTGTATTCGAATCTGATATTTACCGCCATCTGAAATACAGTATTCTGAACCACGATCGACCTGTATACAGTATTATATTTTATATATTATTATTTTCTCTCAAATAAAAATCACTTTCACATCTTTCAGTGGAATAAATCAACATTTGCTGAGGGAAAATGCTATAGCTCATATCATAGTTTTATCACACTAATAATAATTTAATATTGGCAACGGTGTGATGCCCCGCTAGTGCATTATTCAATCTATTGTGTTAGCATATTCTAATAATGGATTGAAGTTCGGCATAGTATCTTTGGTAACACCGATTATCTGATAGAAGTCTTGAACTGAAAATAGGGAGAGACCACGTAGCCGGGGGGGGTTACGCAAATGTCGCGCATCCGTAATGCGATAAAATTCTTCAGGGATTGCCAGGAAGTTCTGGTAGTATATTATAAACTAAAAGTCGCTTTGAGATGCAGAGAATGGTAACCCTATCCGTCACACTCACAGATTAGTTACATTTTTAAATTCATAACATATGGGTCGTAGTCTTAGGTGATGGTTTAGAAAACGGAAAGTATAGAAAAATAAGTATAAAATGCTTCCATTGCCGAACTTGTTTGTTGACATACATCTTGTATTTAAAAGATTGTACAGCTTCCTCCCAAGTCGTACTTAATGGTACTTGAGTGCCACCATGCGGTATTTTCAGTTGTAGAATCCATACCTAAGTTACCCTGTCAATCAATTTTACTTTGCTCACAATTTGTATTATTAAAAAATCGTAAAATCAATAAAGAATTACTATGGTAAATATTGAATTCAAAAATTGGTCACGGAATGACAAAGTAAATAATAAGACTTATCAATTATTTTGACAATTAGCTTCAGTATCCGACCATTGTCCATCATCTTGACGATCACCATTTGCATTTTTATCTTCACATTCTTGACTTGTACCTCCACTGTTATAGTAGCCTTCATTACAAGTATACGTACAAACTGATCCGTAGTTGTAGCTGTCAGTGCAGCTCATGATTCCATTAGTAGGATTGCTCAGGGAAGAACATTGAAGAACTTGGTATTTAAAACATAGTGTGTTGTTAAAGTTTACGATTAAATGATTACTGTCTATATATATATGGCTTTGCAATATCAAACTTCAAGATTCCATATATTGTATAATAATTACATGAATAACCTTCACAATTGGCATCTGCTCCGGTCCATGTTCCTTCATTATTGGTATCATTACTTGGATCAGAATCCATACAAGTTTTGCTTTGTCCTCCAGTGTTGTAATATCCTTCGTTACATAAGTATAGGCATACTGACCCAAAGTTATCACTCTCAGTGCAACAGTCAATTCCGTTTGTGGGATTGTAACGTAGCAATGCAACGTCATTGCAGGTGATAGCTAAAATAAAAAAATAAATCGCGTGATACTTTTTATAGTAATATTTGGAATTAATTATAAGAAATTAAGCTGCCAGGTCACTTAAGACATGTCAAATGTATTTATTTCTTTATCTCCTCATTGTCTTAAACTTGAATAATGCGAAAATCATTACATAATAGACTTCATCAATTGTTTTAAACCAACGGTGCACAACCTGCGGCCGTCGAGAAAAAATAATGCGGNGCCGTCCACATGTAATTCAAAATATAGGATTTGGCGGCTATGCTGGCATATATTGAAGCAAAACAGAAGCACTGCAAAAAAATCAGACGACACGATGCGTCATAATCTGGATGGTGTATTTACTGTGCAAGCGTATGCGAAATTATGCGACTTTGCTGCAATATATCTGCTCAAGAATCGGTCCACCGAAAAAAAAATCCGTTTAAAATGCGAATATTATACTTCCAAGTAGTCCTACATACTTCATAATTGGGCAGACTGCACCTCG
>QXVX01007033.1:12149-51564 GCA_013436065.1 Halocynthia aurantium
CGAAAAATGTTTGGCGGCCGTACTTAATAGAAAATAAACGTAATGTGGCCGTCAATACCAAAAGGTTGTGCACCCCTGTTTTAAACTATGCGGCCAATCACTGTATATCACAATTTGTAACAGGACCGCGCCCAATTAGGTAAAAATGAAATCGTAATAATTTTTTTTGCTAAAATTTACAAGCAGTCGAAAACTCTCTTATAGGACATTCGGATATAATATAAATGAAAATATATGTTAACATAGTAATATCAATTACATATGCAATTGGATTGATTTCCTGTCCAGATTCCATCAGTATTTGTATCTTCGTCAGGATCCGCATCAGCACAAGTTGCAGTTTTATCACCAGCGTTGTAATAGCCCTCGTCGCATAGATATGTACAAACTGATCCGATGTTATTTCCATTAGTACAAGTGATACTTCCATAGGTTGGTTCGTATAAGACATCACAGATGATAGCTGAGAGGGAATACATTAGTGAGATTTCCATCATTTAGGTCTCCTCTAGTACCATGGTTTAAATTGACTTATGTAGCAAAATAGAAAATAAGTACATGTACAACTTGTACTGTTTCCTGTCCAATACCCATCGCTTTGTGAATCATCGTTTACGTTACTGTCGTCACATTCTTGTCTTGCACCTCCGCTATTGTAGAAGCCTTCATTACATGTATACGTGCAGACTGAACCATAGTTGGTGTCGTTTGTACAACCCATTATTCCGTTAGAAGGATTGCTCAAAGTAGGACATTCGATAGCTTGATATTTAAATCGTGATTTTATTAACTTTTGCTATCAAACCATGAAGGTAAGTACATTGCGTGATGTAACCTTTACAGCTGATCTCTGCTCCTGTCCATGTTCCTTCATTATTGGTATCATTACTTGAATCAGCCTTGCAAGTTTTGCTTCGTCCTCCATCGTTGTAATATCCTCCATCACATAAATAAATGCATAGTGATCCAAAGTTATTACTGTCAGTACAACAGACAACTTTGTTATCAGAATCGCCCGAAGGGTCGCAAGTAACGGCTAAAACGAAAATTATATCAATAGAAAATGTATCAATTTCAATTTCGTCGTTAATTTTTTCTGTACTTTTGCTGTGTATGTACAATATTGTACTATAAATTAAAACTTTATTCACTTGTACACTGGGTATCTCCATAATCCCAATTCCCCTGTTGGTTTGTATCATCACTGGGAATTGGATCTATACATTCTGCGTTTCCTTGTCCGGAAATGTAAAAACCTTCGTTACATTTTAAATCACACATGTCTCCAAATACATGAGATCCACTTCCACATGTATATTCACTGTTTAATGGTTTTTGACTTGGTACAGCACAGGTAATTTCTGAAAATAAATGTTTTATGAATTCTAGAGGTATATGAAAAACATATGTACTGAAATTCTCCTGGTGTATATTTTAAACAAGCTTACACTATCGTTAACTCCTTTTTCAATAGGAAATGTTGTTCCTCAATATACACGAAGTATCCATGTAAGAAATTTTGTTAAAATGTATTACTTGTACAATCAGCATCTGTTCCTATCCATTCTCCTTGTCCATCCGTATCTGTGTTTGGATCAGGATCTTCACAAGTTTTTCTATCTCCTCCATCATTGTAATATCCTTCATTACAGGAATATTGACATACGGATGTAACATTATTGCTCACTGTACAAGTGTTTACTACTCCGTTGCTTGGATTGCTTAAGTAATCACAAGCAGTGATGTCTGAAATGGAAATGTTTGACAACATTTTTTTTTGACTATTGTGTGTTATTTAACGTGCAATTAACTAATAACGTTGAATGGAATAACAAAAATTACCAATGCAACTGTAGCATTGTCCGCTCCAGGTTCCATCATTTTGACAAGTTCTGGATTTGCCGTCAGCGTTGTAATATCCATCGTAACAAAGAAATGTACAAGTTGATCCGGCGTAATTGTCATCGGTGCAAATGATACCCCCAAAGTTTGGTTTATTTATTTCTGGACAGGTACCAGCTGTAATCGAAATCGAATAGAGGTTGTAGCGTTTTACGTTTCGGTGTAGAATTAATTGTAATTTATCGTACACTGCCTCACATAAAACAAACGTACTACTTATACCATGCTCATTAGTAAAGTTTAATCAATCCCATATTCTATCTTTGTATCCCTAGTTATATTGTAGGTTTATATCATCGGATACAATTCTTTTTATTATTACCATGATCTTATTATTTGTATCGTTATCAAGTTTCTTTTACCCTCCTCGTCTCACCAACGCTAGCGCTTCGCTAGTCAGCTACCTTTTTATTTCCCTTGTAAGTCTAAAACAGTAACATTTTCTAGGGCTCTGCATGTCTCCCACAATCCTACGTCAGTATATCATCCCCCGATATCGTTGTATTCTCCACCAATATTGGTCACAACCACCGCCATCATTAGTTATCTCTAAAATTTTCCTATACCATCATTAAATTAACTTTCTATATTACCGGGCGAAATATCATCTACTTGAACCAAATTCTTATACAAAGTTTCACCAACTGCTCTTGCATATTATTATTCTCTATCAACCTGCTTTAGGATGCGAGCACACAAACACTGTACGTTCTGGTATTTCCCATTCCCAAATTTCTACTCCCTGAAAGATATTCATTAATTCAAACTTATATACCCTAATCCCCATAGATAAGTTGTACACATTTCCACTACATTTGAGAGTTGCCTTCAGTAACCTAGTAGAATACTAAAAGTCTAGAAAATAGATTTCTTACTTGGACTTGTTTCTGTTGTCAGACACCGCGTATCAGGGTCATAAGGGTCTTCTTCACATAAGAAAAGTGGAATAATCACTAAGATGATCAATATTTTTCTATGCATGCTTTTAATAGTAAGAAACTGAAATAAATTCGCTTGCATTGATTCTTGCAACTAACGACTGATATTCACCTTGCTATCATGTGATTACAGTGTTATTTCGGGCTCATGTGGCATATATACATGTGTAGTGTTTGTCCGTAAACCGACAATCCCTGTCTTCCAAATATTGAAAAAAATCGAATATTCTTGTTTGTTAATTTATCCAAATACAGTGTTATTTCGAACTGATGTAGCATATATACATATGTAGTGTTTGTCCGTAAACAGGCAATCCCTGTCTTCCAAATATTAACAAAATTCGAATATTCCAGTTTGTTTATTTTATTCTTACTGGTTCAAAGTTCGCATATTTTCAACTCGTGTAACCTTCGCTTATCATACAAAGCCATCCAACAAGCCTGATTTTCCTTTAGTGACATTCTGAATGATTGGCTTTCATTTGTTCATCTCTTTGTAAATTGCGTTTACATTGTGGTCTCCACCTTATTGATATATAATCCTTTAAGTTTAATGTGTGTGCAAACTTGCAGAATTAAACTCCAACACGTTAAACTCCAACAGGTTTGCTTAGTATTTTGATAGTATCGTCACTATAATACATTATCTCATTGAAACGGCCTTTACTTTGCTTATTTATTAATATATGCCTACTTGAGCCATAGTGATTGAAATGTTCAACATGATTAAAATGTTGTGCTCGAAGTTCACGTCACGACTCCAATGTTGGTCGATATTGTAAATATCTTAATATATATACTACTAGAATTCTGAGATTGTTAGATTTTGAATATAATAATAATGGCACACATTATCGCCATATGAAAGAATACGATACCACTGAAGTGCTGCTCGATTTTTGCTGTTCATATTGAATAATCATTCATGATAAATCACTTAATTCCGCAGTCGCCGAAACTTATAAATGCTGTTTTGAAATAAAGGCATAGTAATACGGGTAGAGCGACGTGTTTATAGATTATTTTTTTTTATTTGAAGAAAACAAAGTGTACAGAGGGGTAACTGCAATGCAGGACATTGTCGAGGTCGAGCGGTTGGAAGATTCCGGGTCGGTCTCATCTGAATCTGGGATTGGCTTCCTCGTTGAAAATAATGAATCATAATTGTATAGTAAGTACAGTGTAAATATGATGTACAGTTAATCTGGCACTTCAATCTCAATTACATTCAAGTCCTCTCTCAAGATATTGGCATTTGAAGGTAAAAGATAAGCGCTAGAGTTTGAGTGGAGTGCTGAGACTTGGTCATATTTATCCTGCGTGCTAAGATAAAAAATTTGACTGTTTATTAATTCCTTAAGTATTGTAAATAGTCGGAGTAGTCAGAACTATTTTAAAAGCCCTTTATTACGAGACTACTACCAGTAAATCAATAATTATTAAATAAAATAAGAATTGCGATGCTAAAACCAAAAAGGCAATCAGAATATGTCCAAAAAGTTTCTACATCTTTAAACAAGTCTAGTCTGTTTATCTTGATCAATTATCGCAAAAACAAAAATTGAGGAGTAAAAAAGTATGGTATAACTAATATATATAAATATTTCTTGTGTTATCGTGAAAAAACATGGTTTGGAAATTACATTTACTAATTATGTCTGAATTATTGTACTTCTTCCAGTCTGTAATGTCAAAGAAATTCTTTATAACTCTCTCATTTGCTTGAAATTTGTAATTCGTCTACAGCCGTAGCAAGTAGAAGCAAGAAAAATAAATTTCTTTAATGTCATCAGAAGTGGTGTGAAATGAATTGTAGGACTTAAGAATATGCAAACTTCCACCAGACTGTTGTTGGGACTGAAGAGAGGTTCTATTGAAAATAAACTGAAAAAATTTAAATTTCCTCATCCCTAGTGACAGTTACTTCCTTTCATAGTATGCTATAATACATACAGTGCAGGTGAACTGACCCGAAAATTAGCTATTTGACATGATATATTACGAAATAAATGTTTATTCATGATTTAATGCTGTCGTTGGGATTCTAAGACTATTCAAAGACTCTTTAAATTGGTGCGAGGTAGGTAAATATCTCTGATATCATTTCTTTTCAGTATATCATTGGTAATACAGGGATGGACGATATTAAACAATGAATTTACAACGTACCATTAGAGAAATTGATTTATTATGTAAATACACCGATAATCACCAACATTGACAAAGAACCACAGCATCAACCATCTGTCAGTATCAAATATAATTCTTTAATAAACCAAAGCACTGCTAGAGCAGAATTAATTCACGGTTGTAACAAAATAATTTGATGGAACAGTAAAAACAAATATAAGTATTTCCCGGCCACAAAAGATACCTTAGCTATAGAGCTGTAGAATACACACCATATAAAACTTTAATTACGTGTTCCTTGATGCTGCACGGCTAAGTTCGCTAAAAGATTTAGTAGACGCTCGTGGAATTGGATATGACCTGGAAAAAAAATCACATCAATTTATCTATCTTTCTAATATCTAGTACAGGGATCTCCTAACTACTAACCTCTGCAAAGTTTGATATTTATATACATAATAAATTACATTATACAATTTTTTGATAAGAAAGAAATGAGCTAAATTGTTGATATAGATTTTATTCTTAGTAATACCGTAGCAGTTCTCCTTCATTTCAATTCATACATAACTTGAGACCAAAATATAACATATTCATTTATATATAAACTGATTTCTTCCCTATGCTGAAATAATGTGTAAAATGAACGATGATACTCTGTGTGGAGCCTTTGGAGACCTTTCATATAGTATTATTACTATTTAAGCTTTTTCCTTACATTTCATAGACGTTTTTAGGGACGGCCCATTCTTCTCTTCCATGGAACGAGAACTGTGGTTTTGCATCCGACTGTGTCCTGTTCAAAACATTCTTATTTTAATATTTCTCCAGGTTACTATGATAATAATGATGGTTATGCTAATTCCAACTAATTTGTATTGTGAGTTTCTAGTTCAAAATTAGTTAGAACCAGCATATTAATAGCATATTTCTACCATAATTAAAGTATTTCCGCTATATCTGAAAGATATATAATACAAATTGCCACCTTTGAACTGCAGTTATATATTCTTATATACTTATATACTATCTTTCCATTTCAAACCATTACTTTACGACTATAAGGTTGAAGTAACACAAGAATTTGATAAAAAAAAACTAATTCGCTTGAGAAAAACTTTAAAAATCTCCATATTATAATTCACAAACTTACGGTGAAACATCTTCACTTTTCATTTCCACACTGCTAGTTTCGGATCCGACTTTACCTTTCTTGTATTTTATTTTCCTGAATGAAATTACACCGATTTGAGACCTTATTCATAATTCATAATTTTTCAGGAAACAATTCTGTAACTGTAAATGCTAATCTACCATTAACATTCTATTCACATGGTAAAATTTCAAAATCAATGATATTGCGCCATAGATATAATTCGGGATTACTAATCGTTAAATGGATTATTATTAAATGAAAAATATTTACAAATCGTTATTTGACAGAGGGGGTAGAAACTTTGAAGTTGAAGTTGTTGTTTTAATAAGTTTATCGTGAGAGAAATGCGAAAAGTAAACGAATACATTACATTAGTTGTACTTACTCCCTACTTAGTTTTACTTACTCCTCGCTCCCTTTGGTAAGCAACTTGAATCAATTATTCATTATAACTAGTACTATAGGCCGGTATGTAGCTGATACACCAGTTTCTATATAATAATTAACTTTTGTAGCAGTCAATACTTACATCAAGTATATAGCAGCAACAATTGCAAGTATCAAAATAATGCATATGATAACCAGTAAGCAAATCGATAATGTTTTCTCCAGTTGATTGTCTTTTTCTGAAATATACATACAGTATATATATCAGTTTTTTTACTTCGTAATAGTGGTATTATATGGTGCATAAACGCTAATGAATTTCCCTACATTGTCAAACAAAGAGGCCGAGAGACCATAAGGAATTTAATAAGTTAACTGTATCAAAGTGGAGAAGCTCTGTGATAATAAATCATAACTACCAACAACTTAGCATTAATAATCTGCTAGTGTCATTTGTACAAGAACATTCGTGGGGGTTGGGGGAGTTGATGAAATCAAAGGGTCTCTATATATTGCTTTCTGGCAATCGAATGTTCTGCACTTAATACCTTTTGTTCAAGGGTAGTAAGAATTGTACTTTTTCCGGAATGTCTACTCGCCACTGTAACTATATAGCATTCAATTCGTTAATTTGAAACCCGTTTCATGTGCGGACTAGCCATATGGGTATTTGGGCAATGCCCAGTGCCCGGGTAGATATAAAATAACTACTGGAAATAATTTCAGGAAAAATGCCTGCCTTCGTTCCAGAGATTCCATTAAAAAGCAAAATGCCTATAATTATTAAGTACAGGAAGCAATCGCTTGTTTGCACCACTGTATGCTATAGACTCGGGTTAATACACAGTCCATTATCGACCAAGTATTTATTTCTCACCTTTAACATTGACTGTAAGAAGTTTACGAATACGGAGTTCCGCTGTTAAAGAGCAAGCATAGTCTCCTGTGTGTGAGGAGTTTGCCCTATTGGTTACGAACAGTTCAACTACTGAGTTCCCTTCAAATTGATATATCTCTGTTGATTCGTCGTTGGTAACAAGGGTTTGATTACGATACCAGAGACAAGGATTGGTTTCACAAATGCAGGAAACACTTGTATACTGAACCTCTCCTCCTATTATCATTGTAATAGACCGAACATCTGGTAGGAAGGTCAGGAAACTGTCTGAACGAGGAAGAAATTCCTCATCAAAATTGAACGATTTTTTTAAAGTAAATAGATACAAAATATGTTGATCACTCCATGAGTTTGTGATTAGATTATTCAAAGAAATATTAACAGTTAAAATTGTTTCTGAATTATTATACTGTGTTGCGGAATTTGAAAATAGCGTGGAAGAAAATAGAAACTTTGAATTCTAAAAGTTTTTTCTTTGATTGGTCGTAATGGAATTTCAGAGCGTAAAATTCTGCAGTTCGGAGTAACAAAGTTAAAATTTTCTAAATTTTCCTTTTTATTAGTAACGTTATGAGAGTTCGTATAATTGATTGATATTAATTTTCAGTCTTTAAAGTGAACGGTTCTGGTAATATAAATGGTCTCTAATTCTTAACGACCTGGGGGGTATGTTATCGTCATTTCGAGGGTGCATATGGTTGATTATAAACGAAAGGAAAATAAATAGATCTTTGGTGTGTTGGAGGCCTGTCTAGACCTGCTAAGAATTACCAAACAAAAACACTTCCACCGATCTATTATGACAAATTGAAAATTTACTAAATTGTTGTCCAATAGAAACCTAGGAAATTCGAAGCTAGTCTATGATTTAATATACAGATTTCTTTCCTAGACGAAAGAGCCTGTCCTACCTGCAAGTGTACCAACTTTAATGGTAACGTTTTTAGAAGATTGACATGGTGGTAGCGGAGGATCTCCAACGATGTTTTCCGAAATGCATGTATATTTTCCTTCGTCGGTTTTCAATATAAATGGGAGTTGTAATATTCCATCTGCTGAATTAGACTCATCTCCTTCTGGTGATATCCATGTGTATTCTGGTGAAGGGATTCCGTTCCCTACACATGTGATGTTTACCGCATCTCCTTCGTTTACATTCATGACTGAGTCACTTGGATTCAATAACGTCTCGTTGTTCTTAACTGCGATAAAGGGAATGGATAGAATTATGCTAGTTCGTGTGATACATAATATAAGACAATCAACCTTTTGTCGACCCTAGTACTTTAATTAAAAATCAAATATCAATCAAATATTATTTTTATCAATGAAACGCGCATGCGTAATAACATGAAGTGCAATTTAGTGATTGAATAGATAAATAGATACTACCACTACTAGTATATTTGATATTGACTAGAAACTGGAAAATATTCTGACATGAAGTACAGATTTCATGTAGGCTTTATAAACCTAAACTATTCTGTTGAACATACAAATATTCAAGTGAGGCGAAGATATATAAGTAACCCGCCCTGTGAATTTCATATCTCTGTTATTTGTATCTTGAGCGGTAAACTAAAATAAGAAATAAACTCAAATCTTGATATACAACACTTCCATACTTATATAATATAATGCAATGACTGACCATGTATATCAACATCGAATATTTCATAGATTCCAATGTCCTCTTTTATTGCGCATCTATATTCTCCATCTTCGGACGATGGAGCCTGATTGGAAACGGACAAACTTGGTGGGTAGTATGAAGTCTGAAACACTTTATTTGAAGAATCCTCTGACACCGACTGCCCATCTTTATACCAAGAACAAGTTCCATTCTTGTGATATTCATCGGGACAATAACAAATGACTTTTATGAACATTTTCGAATCATCATACTGCACTACAGTTGCCGAAGCACTAGAGACATCAAAGCATATTTGACCTAGAATGAAAAATGTATATAAACATTAAAAAAATGTAAGTTTTTTTCAATTACTCAGATTTATTAACTTTCGTCCAGTTTCCATAGACATTCAAGATATTTTTCCCCACTTGAGTTTGACCGAATTTTCGCAACTAGCACATCGAGATTATAAAACATAAAAGAAAATTAATTACTTTTACTGGCTACGTAGTTATGTGATATTTATATCATATGTTGTATGTTGTTAATTTATTTTTAACGGCTAAGATAGGAACAGGAAACTAATTGAAATAACCTCACCATGAAATATTCTATTGTCCCGAAATAGCTACTTCTTTTCACCTCAAATTGTTAATTGCCTAATTCACATTAAATCAATATCATTCATCTTCTATCTTTTTGAATGAATCAGCATATCCTAATTACTTACATATAGCAATCATATCTCTTATTTAAAGTCTATCTTCAAAATACTCTTAAATGTGACAAATAACACCTAGCCACTTTACCATTACATATCTATGTATTGCTATTGATCTAGGTTCCATTACGTATAACAATTTACAATATTTAACTATTCGTTGTGGTATTTGGTTTATCTGATATTTATAACTAATAGTTATTACTAATAGTTATTACTAATTCTAACTACTAAATTACCTTTACTTGGTCCAGAGGTGTCAGTACATGAACCATTTGTTTGACCTCGGGTCATGGATACAGAAATCAACGAAATTACCGGAAACAGACTAAATATCTTCATTTTACTCAGTCTTCATAGAATGATAAAACCTCAAAATAACTGGTTCAGATCTTAGCAATGGTTCTCGCGGTAGTCGGTTACCGTTATGGTATGTTGTGCAAATTGATCGATAAACTTCATAGATAGCAGGTAAACTGAAACTAAATTGTATAAATATTTACAGAGAGTTGAGGAGTCAAAGTCTTGCTAAATATTTACGAGTTATTTACCAATAATAACGAGGAACAAGAATAATATATGGTAATTTGAAATTGATACCAAAACACATAAACCTCATGAAAACATTACCTATAACGAGACAGCTGTTATTTAATGTGTCGGGACAATCAAGCATGCTAGACTCACTCAATACATAATACAACTCTCGCAGGTGTGATAATAATTTCATATTGGCGCTACAGGGGGTACACTTGTATTGGATATCTCTGTTTTCCTCATTGCAGAAACATTAAAGTAGATTATTTCTCACGGTGCTAAATAAATACTAGTTCATGTGTACAATAATGAATTCTGCATAATAACTATCAAGACGCTGTAGATCAGTGGTTTGCAAACTTTATAAAGCCACGGCTCATTTTGCAAACTAGACTTTTGGCGCTAGACGTCTGTTTTTATTATCAAGTTTTAACTAATGAATATGCTAGCCTTAAGCCTTAACGTTATTTGGGAAATTTAGCAGCATATCTGAGGCAGTCTTGCTGCACACAGGAAACACTCCACTGAATACATTGAAGTTAGCCCTTCAGTCATACACTGGTATAAATGTTACAATATCCTTGCATAGTTGGCTGCATATTTATCGTTAGATGTCGCTATACCATTTCAATTAGGTAATCACAAATATTACGTCGACTATTCATACACTGGTAAAAAATGTTGCAATGTCCATGCTTCGTTACCTGCATATTTATCGTTAGATGTCGCTATACCATTTCAATTGAGTAATCACAAATATTACGTCGGCTAATTACACCACGCTCAATTATAACTAAAATTCGTTCATGTGCTCAGTTGTTATCGGGTGTTCGACTTCATCAGGCAATCAACGTTTTTTTCTCCTTGTCAGCTATGAACGCGTCAGCAATGAAGAAATCGCTTCTCATTCTGCTTTTGGTGTGCTGCTTAACTGGAGACCTGGGCTTCTGTCAAGGTATGTGAAACCTTAATTTGTGTTATGCTTGATATATACTGCAAGAAGTATGATATGTATGCTGTGTGAGTTGGTGCTGTATTATATCTGGTTACTTATTACCAGTACATTGGAGCAAGTCAAGTTACTGTTACTCTGAAGTCCAGTTAATGTCAGAAGTGTTTAGGCTTTTCTGTGCAGTTGTTGTCGAAAGTAATTTGGTGTTCAAGCTTGTGGTAGTTAGATTCTTTAACTTCTTCAACCTTCAATCTTAAACCTAAGATACTATAGTACTATTTATCAGTGTATAGTACAGCATTTACAGGCATAATACTAGTGACCAGTAACCAGTGAATCCTGGTATTTGTATTAGCATGTTAAAAAATATACGCTATTTACTGTTTAATTGACAGCATTTACATTTCTTATTTACAGTTGATGTCTTCGCTACAGTTAACACTTATTGGGGTTACAGAGGGGATCCAGAATTACAGATCAGTGTCAACGTTAAATCGGATGATGGATGGGAAAATATAACGGTATCGGTCGAAACACCCGAAGGGGAAATTTATCCTGCAACAACCGATGGCAGTGGGAATGAAACGAGGATATACAGTTATACGATCAATTCATTGTACATCGCCTATGCTGGAATTTATATGTTTACAGCTGAGAACATACAGGACATTGCAATAACAGATAACGAGAATGTAACCGTTTACAGTAAGTATAAAATAAAATCTTTAAGAATAGTAAGTCGATGGGTATACGGTAACAGCTCCATCACCGGGAAGGTAATTGGGGATGGCGATAGTGTATATTATTAGTAAATGTTGTACACTTTAAATTACTTAATTTAAGATTGGTATATATATATATATACTGTTTAGTATCTGCAGTATTTTTTTAGTAGAAATAGGGTTGGCTAAGAAGAGTATCTCATACGGGGGAGCCGCATTCAACCTACTCAGGCAATGTCAGTAGGGACCATATCAATTCCTATATAACCCGTGGTTACTTTCGTGTCAACAAGTTTTCATATTCTAAACTACATATCTATTATTTATTTGTAACTGCTCTGCTATAATACTATAATTCAGTTTATTTCATTTTCAGTTTATACTCTTGATGTAAATCCTCCCATCGCACAACGGGCCCTCAGCGAAAGAGACACGTCATTCACAACCCAAATCTACGTCACAACTGATGCGTCGTGGGATGACGTCACGGTTACTCTCCAAACACCAACCGGAAATCCAATACCAACCGAAGTAGTGCCCACATCGTTTTCATTTTGGAGAATCTACACAGCAGATGTGAATGAAATTGTAGCTGGGAGTTATAACTTCACAGTGCAGGAGAATCTTGGTGGGAAGACCTACGCCATCATATCGCAAGTTGTTGTAGAGCTTTTCGGTAAGTTAAATTTATCCTTTGAAATAGTTCGAACTCTAATTCATCAGGACTAAAGTTACACGAGATCATTTATAGTTCAACCAGTTCAAAATCAAATTGTATACAACTAATAGCCACAAATTGCACACTTGCGAAATCTAACCTATATATTTAAGTAGTGACAGATAGACCGACCCTGTGTTTGCAAGTTGCACATTCCTAAACTCATTTTTTTATACATTTTTTTATATTCATCATTCTCCGATTTTCGTTCACTTCAAAGTTTCAAAGTTTATTATATTACACGTGAAAATGTATCCTTAGTATTCTTATCAATAATAATCTATGTAATCAACATGACCACAAATTTTGAACTGCAAATTATCATTATAATTAAGAGATAAAATAGTCCGATTAAATTGACGTTAATTTGAGACTTAAATACCTTGAAAGTCATCAATTACATGTTATGGCTAACCGCATGAAATGAGAATGTATTCACACGTTCTAAGTATACAGTATTGAAATACATATAATTGTGCCCATTCTTGAACTTCTTCATTTTAATACTGACGATTTGAAAGCCATCTTCAAAGCATTTCGAGTTATATTTTATTATATAGTACAGTGGATCCCCACTTAGCATCGCGGATAGGTTCTTGGAAAGGTTCCTGGAACCACTTTTACTACAGGCCCAATGAAAAAAAGCGCTAATTGTGAAAGGAATAAATTTATTAAAGGTAAATGTCTTACAACCATATAAAAAAAATTCTTACCACCACTCCTCTCAAAACCAAATACTGTAATAAAAAAGATGATGCGCTAGCAGTAACACTCGCTGAAGAGCACTTTGCTACGAAATTCTATATCGTTATATGTTTGTATGATTATCGTACATGTAAATTTTGTTATACATATTTTCTTATCAACGAAAACTTTATTCGTTGACTCAGTCATTAGTGTATGATAAGAGCCGTATTAAGCTCCACTACAAGTACAATAACAATAACCTTCAGCCCGTCCAATTCTTTACTGTCAATATATCCTGTTACTATATATATATATGCCTAGTCATCCCAAAGATGAAAACTTATTTTGTTCTAGTTCCTCATTTTCGTCAAGCAAATGACAGTTTTGAGATATAATTATTATGTTGGTCATCATATATGTTAATTCAGTATAATATTTCATTCATTGCATCAGCTGTTACCGATTTGGACGAATACTTGTACCGTTTCGAATTGCTGACTAACATCAATGAATCGGTGCCAAATTTCTATCGGTATCTATACGATGCTCCTGAGAATAATTACATAAGAGACGGAGGACATGATATGTACGACCGAGGAAATTATGTAAGTCAATCACTATCATTACTTAAGTAATTTGAAATCAATTATAAAGTATATTTTCTGTAGATGAGTAAAAATAAGAAAATGATCACGACGATTACATGGTATTTATGAATATTTTCCATCTAGATTTCAGTATCTTCTTCATCTTCGATGGAAATGAACGTACCGTATGGAAAGCCCGGCATGTATGTTATATTTTACGAACCAATTCTATGTAGATGTTGATAATATTGTGTAGATACGAAATGGGTGGAAGTGAGTAGAAGTCCGCATAGTAGGGAAAGTACAGTTTGTCGTTTTATTTGTACAGTACACTGTACGGTCCTTTGTATCAATAGAAATATATAATGGCAGAAAGAGATATATGTCGTACTGTAACAGAAAGATGCCTATAAGTAAGATTTGATTATTTGTTCTAATCATTAAAGATATTCGATCATTTCAACTACTCTTTTTCACGATTTGTGCATTGGTAAGCCTGACCTTGTGTTATTAACCGATCGGGTAATGTGTTAATGAAATACAAATTGAAGTTTACAATGCGCTTAATGATGTTACACTTAAACTTATTATGACAGTAATTACTGTTTAATACCAATACCCTAAATCTATCCCATCTGGCTCTGTTGTACTAAGTCATATAATTATTATTATTTTGACGTCAGATATCCCCGCGGGTAATTGTGACATCGCGGTATGTTTATTTAAAGCCGCAGAAGTGGTTTCGCTATTTATACACGGCACATGGTATTGAAATAGCGTCGGCATATACGATGCTTACCATAGAACTGGATTACTCAACAAAGTGTCGGTTGAAAATCATTATTTTCAATCTTCAACATATTATTTTTCAGGCTTCCAACCTTTTCTTTTTCATCGAAAGCCATGTATCCTTTCTCATCACTTGTATGGATCTCCAATGAAAATAATGTAGACAGCTCATTTTCCATCCGGGTAAAATATAAATTCTTAGAAATGCTGTAGTGCTTATATACAGTATGTGTTTGACCTCATTTTTGAAGGTTTCGGTCAGGGACAGGATAAGGGTTTAAGGTCTTTATAATGAATATTTAGTTTAATTTCAATTTCAATTCTACATAAGCCCTGCCGTAATATGAACCTCGAGAAAGGAGGTAGACTGCAGTGGTAGCGATGCAAGTAGTAGCTGTACGAAGAGTAAAATTACATGCTGAAAATATGATATGGTTCCTTGATCAGTGGTTCCCCAGCCTTTAATCCAAACCTTTCCATGCTTATATTTTGCGCTAAATACGCGTGCTATGTGTAATTATTTCCCATATAAAGTACAGTAAATAAAGTGAATGAATAAATTACATAACTTAAGTTCATCACGTTTCGAGATAAGATATCTATAATGTATATATATATATAATATTTTAGTCTTTTTTATCTTTTGTTCAAGTTTTCATTTCTACCCTTCTATTTCTTGTAGGTGAACGGAAAAACAGGATCTCATGCCGGGGAAAACTTCGATTACTTTGCATTTTTGCAGGTTTCGTCTTACGAAGTAAATTACATGGCCTACGAGATCTACGGTGATATTGACCCAACAATATGCCAAGTTTATTTCAGTATAGAGAACCCAGAAGTGAGTGGAGAAATTTTGCATGTGTATAGATAAATGTATGATAGTTTCAGTGGTGGAAATGGAGGAGCGATTGCACAGGGGTATTATAGCGTTTCCCAGTCGTAGCCTTGCAGACCTCCACTCACACCTAGCTCCTAAAACCCATTTGCACCACTGGTTATATAATCAAGGTTCTAGCTGTTCTATAATTAAGGAAGTGTTTTCATGTTATTTATTTTAAATAGATACTATGCGGGCTGTACGACTAATTAAAGGATAATCAATACTTTGTGTAAATAAACATATCGTGCTATAGAAAGTACAGTTTGTTTGCTTGTACTATATATGCCCTCTATATCAATAGTTATATATAAATGAGCGTAGCTTACTGTTAGAATAGATATGTCGTATACTGTAGTATAGACTGTAGAGGATTGATGTCATTGTTTATTTTCTATTTATACTCTCAGTTTCAATTATACCCTTCAAATATTTAATTTAATTTTTCTCCAGGTCTGGTCTTCCGTATTTATAAGACACAACATCAATCACACACAACTACTCATCAACGGCTTCCCGCCAACTTCTATTGACAACACGTTCGTTATAACTGGAGAAATTCGAAATGTGATGATGGGTTATATCTTGCTTTCTAAGTAAGTAGTTCCATATATATGTTTTCTGCTGTCACGCACACCGGCTATTCATATCCATGAACAGGCGATACTTACTCAACGACCTCCCTTACTGACGACCGTTATCACGACTGCCTAGTGTTTCCATTAGTCCCTCGCGTATTTCTTCATTCAGATAATTCATTTAATATACAGCAATCAACTGAACTTATGTAGTTCCATTATATCCTCATGAACTCTTTCACCCGTTGAAAACATTGAAACAATATCAAAAGGTATTTTGTAACCAGGTCGTTGGAACCTGAATCTGGTCGTTCAGTGAGAAGTGTCTATGCTATATTTGATAGGAAAATACCCTTCACCAATAGAATCTGTAGCGGAATGTAGCCTTAATCCATTTTAGCACTGGGAGGGACCCTACAGATGGAGTCCCTCACTATCTTTTCTATAATACAATTGGATTTGAATTATGATTATTTCATTTAGACCAGATGGTGGGATAATAAGTCAGACTGAAATTGAAGAAGCTCTTACAAACATGCTCTTAGTGATTGAAGAACGAGATGGTAGGAAAAATATTATTTGCAATTAAAACTAGATTTCGAGTTCGTATTTCTCGTATATAGCGAATACCTTAGAGTTAGTAACGAATAGCCTTCATCCTAGCCTTCAGCTTGAAATTATGAACTTATTGATATTGACGATATTACATTTGAATGTACAGTAAAATGTGTTTAACGTTATTGAAACTCATCTTAAAACTGGAGGTAAATAAATATTCCAAAGCCACATAGATATGGTCCACTCATGTGCCTCTGTGAACATGGAATAATGGCAAAGATAATGGTAAAATGAAATTTGTAGTGCCCGCTTTTCAAGAGATTGGTAATATTTTCTAAACAATTTGTTAGATTTTGAAGCTAAGTTTTATATATTTCTGTATCCTTAATGACTTCAGTTCTACTACTATGAGATAAGTCTGTAATATATACAAATATATTGTAATCTCGTTATAAGCTGTAAACATAAAGGTAAAGATAAAGAATCGCTTGAAAAACGGTTGGAAAATTAACCCGCATTTTTCAATATATAATATAGAATACTTTTTAACACTGCAGATTCACTTTCCTTCACACCGTTGAAAAGTATGACCTTTTGCATTATACGTTGACCTTAAAATATTATTTTGATCAGGGTTTTCCATAAATTCTTCGAGTACGCTCGTTTCTGGTTTTGAAGAAAGTGCAACAATAAGCGTACGTGTCAAAACTCCTGGAAATTGGAACGATACCGAAGTTTCTATCATGGCACCGTCCAATGAAACCACTGTTCTAACGGCATATAGAACAGATGGTGCAACGAGAATTTTTGACTATGTTATTGAATCACCACGATCATACGACAGCGGAATTTATGTCTTTACCGCCACTGATGTATACGATACTGTCATTACAAGTCAAACAGAGTTATCAGGTAAATCACAAATTATTACTTAGTTTCATTGGCTTTTTGACAAGCCGTAACTATTTTATATAGCAAGTCAAATGCCTGTATATACTGTAATGAGTCATGATTTATAGTGACATAATAGTATAGTCCAGGGTCCACTACGGCTGGTTAGCCGCCATCCGTTGCAAGATTTTATTCAATCTGAAATATGAAATATAGGTACATAATGAATAACAGTATACATTTTTTCAAAATGAAATGGTTGACTGTTGTCCTCTGGCCTAAAAACGCGAATAGACATTTGGATAATTTTAATTGAAACTAATTTTAGATGTAAATTATAACACTATTGTGAACTTTGTGACCCTTATACTTTTGGGGCCCCTGTCATAGTCTTATACCGCTGATTCCTATGGACACATGCAGGAACTTTTTCATTGAAGTGCTCAGTACAAAAGTATTGTTGTTTTATCGTCCAGGATACATGACTATCGTTAATTCATTTGTATCATGAAATTAAAGTAAAAACTGTATATTCTAGCATTTGATCTGCTGGGAATATATATAATCAATAGGATATATTTTGAAATTCAGTTCTTCCCTACTTGTGTATTTCCAAGTCTAATATTGTGCAGTGATAAAATTCATAAAATGCTTGGCTCAAAGTTAGTTCCAATATTGCCCTGAAATAAACCCTTAATATTGTATGTTAAATTTTCATACCTGTTGTCTTGCATGGAATACCTTTCAATATAAACTACATATAAATGGAAATAATAAAAATGTTTTCTGTTTGTTTGAACAGTTATCGTTGCTGAATTAGCGATAACAGAACCGGAATATTGGGCCGTTATTGGTGACGCACAACTTCTAATCAGCGTAAATGTCACCGCAAATATTTGGGATGAAATTGCGGTGCAAGTCATTGCACCCAATAAAATTGCATATCTTGCAAACACTACAAGCAATGACAACAGGACAAGGACGTACACTCACGCGATAACTGATTTATCGGTTTTCGATGTTGGTGTTTACACATTTGCAGTTCTAGAACGTGGTAAAGTTGGATCCGACTCCGTGCAAGTGACCGTTAACCGTAAGTAAACATTCCTTTATATATCCGTATATAATGCATTGTTAATTAAACGCCGACTACCCACGCGGGCGCACCCTATCTGTATTAGCTGCATAGTTTTGGTATGCGTCATTTAAAACCACTCCATAAAAGATCTGTTACTTATTATAGTTGATTCAAAGGAGGGTTTTATTACATGTAATTTATTTGTGCGTTCGTACGGTGTGTCGTGATTATTCACAAGCAAACAATCCGTGTTCCATCTTTTGCTGATAAAGGGAAAATGAGATTGTCACATAGTTTACTGAATTCCGAGATTTGATGTTTTGTTTGCTAGTTATCAAAATGACTCCAACTTTGGACAGTGGTATTGTTAACCCATCGAAAATACCGTATATCTATTAACCCTTTGATTACCAACGGGACATATATGCCCCACATATATTTGTGAGAATATGATTGGGTCATCAAAATATTTAGGAGCTTACCGACGCTTTTCCCACTGGTACACTTCTAGCAGATGCCATTATTTATTAGCGTAATAAAGGTTGCACGCAATTCCTAAGGTACAGTTGGCGAAATTCCTCATTTGTTTACGAAGCTTCACGTTTAATTTATTGGGTACGTTGGTTTTTTCTTTGCTAAAGACGATTTCAAGACCCGGTAAAAAAATACCTCATTTATACGAGTGGGATCTATTTGCCCCTAGAACTAGAAATATTGGAACACGGTTTATTACCATGAATGTCGGAGTGTTTATTTCACTGTAGTGGGTTTCTTTTCATTTCATTTTCTTATTTTCCCGTTTTCTTTCACACATTCATAACCGGCAATATTTTTATTTCTGCCCACTTCATTATCGCTATTGGGCAAACTTTCGTATCGCACATGAAAGTAATATAGAATTCGCTATGAGTAATGCTCATGTTATCTGTTATGTTCAAATATAATTAATATAATAGGCACAAAAGTTTGTTTGCTATGAAACAACTTTACCATTGCTCAGCAAACTTTAATGTCGCCGCACATGAAAGAAATATAGTAGAATCCGCTTTGAATCATGTCCCGGAAAAAGTTGAATGCTCCTTCCCACGTCCCTGAATTTGAATCTATGTACACACATCTATAAGACAATCCCCGTTATAGTCTTATCAGGGCAAGGCCGGGCCGCTCTGTTAATTACGAAATAATATGCAGTAGAATTTCATTCACGATAACGGTTAATAATATATTTTGTATTTACAGTGTTTACCATGTCAGTTTCTCCTGGACTTACAAACTATCGTGTGACCGATAGAGACACGTCACTCACCATGAGTGTTTACGTAACGAACCAGCAAAACAACTGGGACAATATTCAAGTGAAGTTTGGTGGCACCGACGTCATAGGAGAAAGTCAAATAAATTATGTCGACATGAGCACGAGGCAATACTTAGCAACTATACCGATTGATGACATGAGCGATATCTACGATATAACAGCAATTGAAGTGGTTGCTGGGAAAGAATATCCCTTAACAGTAACAGCCCAAGTACAAGTATTTGGTAAGTTTCATACATTTAGCAATCCATTCATCTAACTAACTAACTATTTTCCTACCAGGCGAAGTAGGCCATTGGCTTAGGGCTTATAGGCATATGGAGTTCACTGAAACCTATTTAACGTAATGATGTGTTGAAATTCTCATTTCTTACATTATAAAATTATGATATTATATAATATTTGATGAGATTTGGCGATTGCAAAATATTACAGTAATATATATATATATATATTAATTATTGAAACATGGAAACATTTATATAAATTTGGGGGCCTACTGATTGGTATCACCCTTGGCCCCACAGATATACAAATACACCCCTGCCTCCTTAATTATCAAATTATTATTATGAACTCGATTCATTTCGAGTCACAGCTGTTAAAGGATTCAATCCGAGTTGAAATATTGATTTCTACTTCACTATCAGAAGGAATACAAAAATATAAAGCATACACTACCATAACGAAACAATTTTTTCAGAATCAAACATCGTTGACGAATATTTGTACCGAATCGCTTTCCAATCTGACACCATTGTGAATTCCATTCCTGGATTTTACAAGTATTGGTACGACGACCCAAATAACAGCTACATAGAGGATGGTGGAAACAACATGTATAATGGAGGAAATTTTGTAAGTTTTGGATCCTCATCTGAAATGAAAGACGAAATTCTCTATGGAGAACCTTTGGTGTAAGTCCATTAAACAATTATTGAGGTTGTTGAGTTGCCCTAATGCGATCGTATTTTATTTTTGCAGAGCAAACCAAATTGAGTTTTCTTCAAAACAAACACATCCATTTGTTTCTATGATGTGGATTGATAACACAGATCAGTCTGAAGAGTATTTCAATATAAATGTAAGGAATCTATAAGTGAATTTTTGCTTGTGTCCTGATTTGAGACTTACATCAATGCATGTGTTGTAAAATATGTACTCACTGGTTTGAATGAACATTACCTTTGATCAGGGGTCTCTAAACTTTTGCTATTCGAACCACTTTCTTTACATTTACACAGTTTCGCTGCTCACAGGAAGAAAATCATTTTTTATATATTAACTAGCTATTTAATATTAGTCTTGTACTTCCAGCCAAACCCTATATTATTCAAGCTTTAACCCTTATAATACCGACCCCATCTGAATTTTAGCTTTACTTACAGCAGTTAGAATTAATTCCTATTTTACGAATACTCATGAAATAATATTCTTTATGGTTTGGAATCGTAACCATAATCCACATTAACTCATGTTACTTATATTCAACAATCTCAAAGTTAATCATTGATTTCAATTTCTCGTGTGCAAAATTTTTGTAATGAACAAAAATAATTCATTTTGCAGGTTCGTGGACAAGCAGGTGCTGGAGCAACGGCTCCATTTGACGGATTCAATGGAACAGTCACCTATGAATCGTACGAAGTTTTCTACAATCTCGTTCAAGTACACAGCAGTATTAATCCGAGTATATGCGAAGTTTACTTCACAATTTCAAACACAGAGGTTAGTATTGCTTTGTATATTTCATTCAAGTCTTTAATTGAGTTGAGTAACTTTATTTTCTAACTATTTTTCACCGTTCCCTTTCAGGTATGGAACTCAGATCTAACCGAATCTGTGATGATCAACACCAATGGTGTTCCACCTATCTTTCTAAATAACTCAGCTATCCTTTCTGGATCTCCTAGAAATGTAATGTTTGGTTACACACTGCTCGCAAAGTAAGTTGAATAAACCTGATAGTTCTAACAGTAGACTTAACTGAGCTCTAGTGATAACCGGCTAGTATCAACTTATACATATCTGTCTGTATTCCTAACTTTCGTAATGCACTGCCGTGTTCTTAAAACCCTTATGACTGTCTGCTATAATTTGCAGATCAAATGGAGCTCAACTTTTACAGAACGAAGTAGAAAGCGTGATGATGCAATTCGCCATTACAGCGGCAGAAAAAGATGGTGAGTTGAAAATTATCTTCCACTTGACATCGGTAAAGACTATTAAATGTCACACATCCAAGACATGAAAATTTATAAATTGAAATATGTACTCGGGACAAATACTTTGACGTTTGAAATAGATATGGGAGAACAAAACTGTGGAAAAAGCACCAATAAATATTGCAGGAAAACTGTTATTACCAATAAATATAGTTTTGAAAGTTCTATCAGTATTTACATATCAATTATTACATATGTAATGCACTGTTAATTCTGGTTCTTAAGATATTAACTGGAAAGAGATAATTTTCTCAATATCAGAGTTGCTTTATAATTGAATTACAGTACAGTACTGCAGCATATTATACTGCATACATTTCTAAAACAGATGAAACAATAAAGTAACTGCATTTTTTCAGAATTTGTAATTGCACCAACGCAAGGCGGAGAGTACGTTGAATCCACTTCTGGGAATTCTGTAGTACTCAGTGTCTACGTCTCAGTTGGTGTTACCTGGGATGGAGTCAGGGTCGAAGTCATTACACCAACTTCAACTGAAGAAGTTACAGATTACGACACAGAAATTCTTCAGAATCGTCGGGAATATAAATACACCATCAATAATCCGTCATACTCCGACTTGGGAAATTACACATTCATCGCTACTGATCAATATCAATATAATATAATGCAAACCACATATCTATATGGTAAGTTTGATTATATATTTACATATACAACCTGCTGATATAGTGGGGTCACATCATAACGTGATCCGGAATTTGACAGCTTTATATCAGGCTTCGTTATAAATCACCAATTGAAGAATGCACAATTACAACATCTCAGATACCACTGACCAATGTAAACTTAACCCGTGGACCACATTAAGTATGCTTGGTGCTATATTTATGGGAGATATTTATCCTGTAGGAAAAGTTCTTGCGTTATTTTCAAGGCGTATATATCAAGTCGTTCCATATTTTTCCTCACAGAAAATGTAGATCATTTTTAACTATCATCTAATTTAGCTAAACGGACTTGTCATGTAGCCCATTTTTGTTTTTGTTCAAATTTGCTTTAACTAAGGCAAGAATAAATAGACAATATGGCCGGACTCGGTCCACATACATGTAACAAGATCATGTTGTGAACATGTAGAGGCATAGGGCACAAATCAACTCTCAGCAACATATTTTACATCTAATATTTACTTACATTTTTCTACACTCTGACGATTTTTTTAATTAATATTCAGTGTACACAACGACCATCGAATCCTCGCAAGCTGCGCTCAATGCAAATCAAAACCAACAATCTCTTGAATTATCCGTTCTCGTATCCACTGAAACGGACTGGAACAATGTTATGGTGATGATGGAGGGACCATCTGGTCTGCAAGAAACTCTGGAGGAATTTACACCTGCTATTAACAACCGTAGAACATACGTGTACACAATCAGCGATGTAACTGCACAAAATGATGCAGGAGCATACGTGTTCACTGCAACTGAAACAGTCGGTGAAAGGTCAAATGAAATGACAACTCAAATTGAAGTTTCAGGTACGTGAAGCTGTGTCATTATTTCATATTGAGTTAGCATTACTGTAATACAAGGGAGGCAACCATAGTCCATGGACAGGTTCGGGTTGTTTAAGATTCCCTTTATTATTTGATATACAAAGGTGGACGAGAATCCTTTTAATCTTATTTTGGTAATTTAGCAACTGCGGGCCCAACTGAGCTTGGGGCCTGGACTAGGCCGTGCCCGTGTTATACCCTTAAAGACATTGCCCTGTTATGTGAATCTTATTAGTTCCATGTTGATAAAACAGAAAAACCCACTTGAAAGTTTTACTGAGATAGGGCAGTACATTCAACCCAGATATTACAATAGGGACAATATCGATGCTAATGTTACCCTCGCTAACACAGGTATATAAATGATGATATTTGTGTCATATCATCACGATTTTTATTGTATAATTTGAATTTTGGAAAAACGAACTGAATACCAAACTTCATTACTAAACCAATTACTCGTGGCTGGGGACCATCGTGATAACATATAATTTATATTCATTTGTTTAGTCTTCTCACTCACCCTATCTGGTGCCGAAAATTCATTAACCACCGACGAAGGCTTCGATATTTTTCAAATTTCATTCACCGCAACATCATTCGGTGACTGGAATGACGTAATAATGAGTGTGAGCACGCCATCTAGAGGAAGACAACCTGTCACCGAATATGAAGGGCAAGGAACTGGTCGAACTTACACTTACACTATGAGAGATGTGACACTAGAAGATGCTGGTAGTTATAATTTCATTGGAACCGAGACCTTAAACGGAGAAGCAAGGGACAGTACCCTCATGATTGAAGTAGTTGTAAAAGGTAAGAATAACTTTATGATTGCTGCATTACANTTCGTTATAAATCACCAATTGAAGAATGCAAAATTACAAAATTTTTAGATACCACTGACCAATGTAAACTTAACCCGTGGACCACATTAACTATGCTTGGTGCTATATTTATGGGAGTTATTTATCCTGTGAGAACAGTTCTTGCGTTAACGGTAAATAATCGCGGCCATTACGATTTTGTAATTAATATTTAGTGTACACAACGACCATCGAATCCTCACAAGCTGCGCTCAATGCAAATCAAAACCAACAATCTCTTGAATTATCCGTTCTTGTATCCACTGAAACGGACTGGAGCAATGTTATGGTGATGATGGAGGGACCATCTGGTCTGCAAGAAACTCTGGAGGAATTTACACCTGCTGTTAACAACCGTAGAACTTACGTGTATACAATCAGCGATGTAACTGCACAAAATGATGCAGGAGCATACGTGTTCACTGCAACTGAAACAGTCGGTGAAAGGTCAAATGAAATGACAACTCAAATAGAAGTTTCAGGTACGCAAAGCTGTGTCATTATTTAATATTGAGTTAGCAATACTGTAATACAAGGGAGGCAACCATAGTCCATGGACAGGCTCGGGTCGTTTAAGATTCCCTTTATTATTTGATATACAAAGGAAGACGAGAATCATTTTAGTCTTATTTTGGTAATTTGGCAACTGCGGACATTAGGGACAATATCGACGCTAAAGTTACCCTCTCTGACACGGGTATATAAATGATGATAGTTGTGTCATATCATCACGATTTTTATTGTATAATTTGAATTTTGGGAAAACTAACTGAATACCGAACTTCATTTCCAAACCAATTACCCGTGGTTGGGGACCGTCATGCTAACATATAATTTATATTCATTTGTTTTAGTCTTCTCACTCACCCTATCTGGTGCCGAAAATTCATTAACCACCGACGAAGGCTTCGATATTTTTCAAATTTCATTCACCGCAACATCATTCGGTGACTGGAATGACGTAATAATGAGTGTGAGCACGCCATCTAGAGGAAGACAACCTGTCACCGAATATGAAGGGCAAGGAACTGGTCGAACTTACACTTACACTATGAGAGATGTGACACTAGAAGATGCTGGTAGTTATAATTTCATTGGAACCGAGACCTTAAACGGAGAAGCAAGGGACAGTACCCTCATGATTGAAGTAGTTGTAAAAGGTAAGAATAACTTTATGATTGCTGCATTACATTACATCAGTTAGCCTATATAATAATAGTTACTAGTTACTCGTATCCTAATTCCTAGGCGAATACCGTATGTAATTAAATACGGTTAATTTAAGGAACCTAAAACAACATCCACCATTATATTTCCTACGGTTAATTTAAGGAACCTAAAACAACATCCACCATTATATTTCCACGGGTTAACGAGTAGTGGGTGGTGGTGGGTAAGTGGGCGACTCTATGCTTGGTTTAATGTAAATATATATTTATCATATTTTTGTTTTAGCTTAAGGGATCTTTTAGTTGGTATATGTTGATGCATGCTCATGGTGCTCCTCTTCAATCCTCTCGCTGAAGTATTCAAGTTAATATATTTCTTTTTCAATGTTACTTTTCTTTGAGTTTCTCTAACCCTCGAGATGTTTCCGACCCATCTACCAATGGTTTGAAAATTATAATATTTTATTCATGAGACGTTCTAGGTTAAATATTTCTTTCCTCACATCTGCATTTTTTTCGCTAGAGTCAAAATTAAGTTCGGGAGAAATTGCTGGAATAGTCATCGGTTCAATAGCAGGAGCAGCGATCATAATTGGACTCCTTTATTACTGGTTAGTAACCTTAAAATATTTCTTCACTTTGTAAGCAACTGCACAAAATACTATACGAGTCGATATCCACTTGAACAAATTTCATAGATTTTATAACTCGACTTGACTTGAATTTACTAAACTTGAACCGGAGCGTAATTTATATTCGACAGTACTATATCGGGAAATAGACTATTGTGCATAGCGTTCGTATCAGACTAGTTAGAATTCGGTACTTCTTCAATTGACTGGATTTTATTGCTTTATGACTTAATATTCGTCACAGTTATACATTATACGTAACTAAGACCTGAATATATTTCTTGAAGCAGGTTATGTCGAGGCAAAGCATCCAATGTATAGTTATTTCGAAATCAGTACAGTATAAGAGATGTTTCTCATAACATTAGCACAGATATTCTTACATATGTATGTTATGATTGGTAGTGTTTCGTACATGTTTTTATGTGTCGTGTAATTTAATTTCTATATATCCTGATGTACCTCGGGCCCCCAAAGGTCTAAATCCGGAGCTGGCCTCATAGGTAATGTTTTAGAACACATAACAAGAACCGATTAGAACACATATATGCTTATGATTCCTATGTGGAGGTATAAGGATAATATAGGAATGGTGTAATGTTGTCCTGTACATAATACATATTCGTGTATGCTTTACTTTGATTATTATTGCAAACAGTCAGTAAGTCGATATATATATTTATTAGTGTGAAGAGCAATAAGAAACAGAAGAAGAAAACATTAAATTCTGTCGATGATATTACCTTGCCTGAAAAAATGAAAACTCCACCAAGGGAGGATGTTGAGTACAACAGTAGCAAAACGCAATTTTAATTGACAAACTTTGTGAATTAAAATGAATTGAATATTATTTTCAAAATATGAAACTTTTTATAATTACACTAAGCAATAATTTGCTTGCAATATTTTAATTCCTTCAAGATATAATAATTATATTACAGCATAAGCAAAGAAGTTTACTGTGATGCAAGTTTTCTATCGACAATATTTAATAATTTTTTAAAGTCAGGTGTTTCTATTATGCCAATTAAATAAAACTTCAGATCAGCACTGTGCGTTGCTGGAGTACGTCAAATGATGTTTGTTTAAGTATTTCGTAGTTGAAACTAATGCGATATCTCATTCTGGAATACTTGTTAGTAGAATAACTGTTGCTGTACCTGTAACTATCTTTTTTTCACAAGATGTAACCCTGAGATAGTCATTGCTGTAAAGTTCACTTAAATAATTTTTCTCCAAGTGTTGCAATGTTCACATCTGTGGGTGAAAGAGTTTTCAAAGGTTGTGTGAAATAAGTTCTACTATGCATAAGACACATTTCAGTGTATCGTACTTACATTTATATTGTGTAATTGTCTTTGTGTGTCTTGCGTCTTGTGTAAATATCTTAGTTATTATCTCTTTTGAAGTAAGGCAATCAAGTATGCAAATTGAACTTAATTTATGTAAAGTGGATTCAAATGAACTGATCAGGATTGAAATGAACCTACGATTCCAAGTAGTAGTATTTAATTGATAGCGTTTATAATTATAAAATTATTTGATTTCGTAGACGATGTAATTGTTATGATAGACGAGCACGAGACGAATTATTCACTACATTACGTACATGTGGTGTGAAGGGAGAAAAGGGAGAGTTATTGAATTTTTGTTCTTCAAACTTCAGTTGCCCTTGGCGTCTAATTGGCAGCTACTATTTCGCGGTTCCATTTTGAATTTCTAGAAATACAGTGACTATACTATTTCTTAACGTTATTTATCTGAATGATCTTATCACCAATAACAAATACAATACATTTAAATTTTGATTTTAAATTTTAATGAGAATCATACAGTGAACATGCAGTAAAATGACTGAAATACATTGACTTTTTAATTCAGAATATTCAAAAACAGTATATTACAATATAGAGTGTTCATATATATACAGCACATCTAATCTTTTACACGTAAACATGCAATACAATATATAAACAGTTAACAAGAACTTTATATTGATGACAAAGAAAGAAATGTTCTTGGAGGAATATTTTGCATTACTCTCTGTGGCTGTCTAAATAACATAAATTAAATCTAATAGTATATATATGCAGTGTAAGATCGTCATATCGACGGCGGATAGCTCGGTATTCCGGTTAACTTCGGCAGTAATTAGCTTCGTCCTCTCGACTTCGAGTTAATGAGCTGTTACTGGAACTGTTTTGTCTAACTCAAATAACGAAAATGCTTTTCTAACATAAATAACGAAAAAGCATTTTTAATACCGATATGTTTTCCCCCATATTGCTTTGGCTTATTTCCCTTACCAGAAGGGATGTCTCTAGCATGAGAAGAGCGAATCACATGAATTATTATTTCCAAATTTGTCCAAAAATGTGTCGTTCATTCTTTGTCCTGGTACTTGTTCGCGTAGCACATTTGGATCTTGTTTGTTCCGCGTCTGAAGTAGGAGTTTATCATAATTTAGATGAGGCTGTGTTTTCCTGATCTCCACTTTCATTTTTCCCTTGAGTATTTCCTTTCCCCATTTTTCTTATGGCATCCACACAATACGGGAACATAGTGCGTTTCCATTCCGGGAAAGACAATACAACCATTAGCAGATTTATGAATGAACTTGTTATCATTGTAATAGGTATCACCATTCCATTTTTGAGAACGGCTGATGACGACATAAATGAAGCTGTTGTATCAGATATAGCACACACTAACGCTGTTATAAATGCTCGTCTTATAATAGGCAAAAGGTGTTTACCTACGCTTGTGCTATTCGTTAGATTCAACATATTTGAACGGTGCTTGTGTAATGGTAGTAGAAATAAACCCAACATAATGCTCTGCAGTAGCATAGAGGATAATCCGATTCCGATCCACATTATCCGAGGTGGAATGTACGAATAAACGATAGCACATCCGAAATGAGTGACTTTGAATTTTAATGATATTATGTATATGAGCCAGACAGCAGTTGGCAAAACAATCACCAGTATTCCCACTAAAGTACTGAGCGTTCTAGTAATCGGTGTTGTGAGATGTTTCATCGCTCCATCGCTGTATATGGAACGTTGTCTAAACCACATAACTCCGTAGGAAAACATCAGAGTGAAGCTGCCTCCCGTTCCTCTAAATCTTCGTATGATTCCGCATAGACTTGGAAAAAATATCTCAACCAAAATATTCTCTATAAGCGGACAGTTCATCATAACAGTAACGCCCAACAACACACTGGTAATTCTCATGTAAAGACCATACTTCACCGCGATGGTGTTCTCCAATCTGTTTTTCCTCTTGAACTTGCATAACTCAATAAACAGCATGATAGTCATATATAGAGATAGTGATAAGATGATCGAAGAATAGATAACGCTCATTAGCCAGTTTTGATAATCTTCTTCGCGTTGCCATACCAAGGGTATGTCGCTTCTATTTTGCACCGTAGAATTATTTCCTATCATATTTCAATCCTATGTCTGTTCCTGTATAACGGAATACGAACATTAAATAACTTGTGTAGTTGATTAGCATACAGGAAAGTTTTACCGCCGCCTCGGGCAGATACTATTTAACTTATCCGTTCAATTTTGCTAGAAAATTGCACCATTTAAACTTTGTTTAACTGTTAATTGATGCGTTTTCTAGACCAGAATTGACCCTACTGAAAAGTAACTTCGGTTACTTTGATTTCTGTTATCAAAGTTGTTCCGCGAAGCGATAATATTAGGTCGGCCTAAGTTGACGTATGTTTCAAAGGTGGTTTTCTTTATAATTTATAACACAGCAGCATACTTAACTGGAGCATCAATCTTTCGCGACTCTGTAATTATAGCCTAAGTGCATTACGTACATATATACAGACGTGCGCAGGAAATTTTTCTATCGCAAGAACTGTAATTGCACCCTTGTCTTTGACGCCTATCATAATATTGTTTCGAAAAACTGAGTGACATACCTACGAAAAATAGCACCTATGGCAAACACTGAAATTGCACGCTTGCTCCTGAAACCCATCTTTACCATAATATCAAATTATAAAAATACAAATCAAGCTCTTTTTATGGCACTAAGTAATGGTTCCTCTTGACTAATACAGAAAGATAGTGTTGGGTCCTTTCCATTTGCGCTCAGGGCACTTACTTTAGGTATGCCACTTCTCTAGTTTTTTAGATATTAAATATTAAATTTTAAAGTTAAACCATCCCACGTCTGAAGCGAACCCGATTACAGTTATGAACATACACTGAAAATGTTTAATGAAGTTAAGCAATAGCAAAACTTAAAATATGATACAGGTTTCAACGAACTTCATGTCACCAGGTATCTAAAAGGTATTATAATACTCTCTCACCGGTCATTCGCTTTCCGTCTTGTGGGTATGGTAGAGGCTGACCTTCACTTATTCTGTTCAACACTTTCAATCAATTCTAACTGGGTACGAGATGCGGAATAAATTTTTCTTTATTTTCAATCAAAATCAATTTTAGCGACCGTGAAAATAATACAGCGGCCAGTTATTTCTACTTTGAATCAATGTGATGAAAATAATATGGCTATTATATAATAGTAGATTGTCTAAACATAGAAAAGAATGGACGTGGCATTAATAATGCATTACTGTCACAATTCAGAGTTTATTTACATTCGTGCATACATTGTTTTGCATTGTGTTCATTCCAAGGGTAATAATGATAATAAAAAAATTAATGAAATTCTGGTGCTCCCTTACGTACGTTCCAGCACCATTAAAAATCTGCTTATTGACGATGCGCTGTACAGTATTCAGCAGTTGCAAGGGTAATATAGGACATGGGAACTTTTATACTTGCAATCAAAGCGAACCTGTCATGTTCGTGAGTAGGGGAGCTCCAGAATAATATTTAGGATTGAGGAATGTCGGAATTACATGTCACTGGACACATTACAACATATATCATAAAAAACATTGCTACATTTTACATCTAATACTCTCATATATAATTCATAAATATGAAATAGCAGGTATTTACAATCGGGTCCACATATATAATAGATCATATAAATGATGTGAAATTAGGTAATGTAATATGGAAGCTACATAACCAATGGTAGTGTCATCTTCTAATTCAATTTTAATTATTGAAGTTTCAAGAGCAACTTTCGAATCCAAACAATTCAACTTTCACACGAGTATGGTAATTCGTTTTTATACAGTTCTGATTATTGTGAAACAAATTTCAAACGATTCAAACTTATTATGGGAATTTGCAATAGTATCACATAGTTGTGTGTGTGCTTTCGTGAATGTGGAAACAACTACACGGCTATGTGAATAATTACATTCTGTGGAGACCCGACTCTACTTGATAACTTTGAATAAAAATGGAACTGATATCTATATAAAGTATTTACATATATGAGTTAAAGTAGGATTGGGAAGATGTGCACCATTGCATTAGATAGTTATATCCAATTGTACTTTGAAAAAAATAACGTTCAATATCATTCGCTTACTTGAAATTGGAATAGGTTTCAAATGAATCCAAGTATCGCTGAACGACTTTGTAGCAGTAATGATATTGATCCTGTGAAATAAAAAGCAATTTAAGGAATTCTTCGTTTAATCTCTGTATACGTTCTTTCACTGATTGACCGACTAAATGAGTTATCAAATTTGGATAAAATTAAATGATTACAAAATGGGATATAAGTCCCGGGAAGATCGAACGAGGAACACTGGATAGAATTATACATACTGATATGACATGTAGTATAGTTGGCGAAAAAAATCGTATTACTCCCTATTTTATACATTTAGCTAAGCTAAGAGGATCCGAGCTGAGAAAACCGCTTCATAAGAATTTATCAGGGTTACTTTTATGTGAGCCAATGCTAATACAATGCTTATTAACGGCACAAAATGTTATTGTTATAATATTCCATGTAAACTTACCATAGTCCTGACCATTAAAGGTCTCATATCTCGAAGATCTTTTACTGTTCGGAAAACATCAATTCTATCTTCGTTTTTCAGTCGCTCGATCAAGTTGACAATTGCACAAAATGTTCCGGTGCGACCTGCACCATCGCTGTAATATTACAAAGCAGATTAAACCTTAGATTCGTGTAGTGCTTTTATCAGTGTGTAATTGTATGGAGGAAGACTCATAACGTAAATAAAGTGAAAGACATATTATTGTATTATTGACAGAGTGTAGCAACAGTCAAGGGTTGTTTTTTTGACAACGACTAAATTTAAGTATATGTCGATTGCTTAGAATGGTTGTGTGACCTTTTAAATAGTTCTCACCTGCAATGAACCAAAACTGGCATCGTCTTTCCTTGCATGCTTGTCCTGCTTGCTTGCGTTTTAGCTACTAATTCTAGCAAGTTATCTACGTTCTCAGGGACGGAATTTGCAGGCCATTCGTATTGTAGTTGCACGACATTTAATGATCGCCTTAGCTGCAAGATTGCCAAACAATATATCAAGGTTGCGTAGGTTAAGTTTATGTAAATTGCTACTGTAATATTGTATATCAAAATCGTTGTTTTTACGTGTAAAACTTTTTCTGATACCGCGATCCATCGTTCAGTATATCCCTTTTGTTTCGTTTCTGATTGTAGCTCCACAGTTATTCCACCAGTAGTGTTAGGAGCCTCTGTAAATTCAGGCCAGTATTGACTGCTTTGCTCCTGTTATTTGATGTGCAAAATATTGTAAATAGCTTGCGAATTTCGTTTCGGTCTATTTGAATTCACTCCGAAATGGGTTGTTGTTACGAAAAGTTCTTCCGTAATACAGATACAGCAAACTCCGCCCTATCCAGCACCACTGGGTCAGGAGGTTTCGAGTTATCTGATCATCACTCTTAAAATTACCATAGCAACTCATTGAAGCACTATTTATGAATTACTCGGGACATTTTTGCTAGTTGCTAACTGTATTGCTAGTCGTATACTACTCGATATTGCAAAGGTGCTTTTACTTAACTATTTTACTGAAGGAAAAACGTGTATTTGCGTAATGAAAACATTACACATTCCCTTGTATACATAATTTCGTAAACTGTTATATATACTTATTTATAAATACTCTCATATTTACTGGATCTATTTATCAGATTTGCTTATACATGTTTCCCTCAGATTATAATAATTTGCCATAATGATAATAATAATAAATTTATTCACCTTTTCATCTTCGACCAACGGTGTTAACATCACAATAACTGTAACGTTGTTGTCGAGTACACATCTCCAAAAATCTTCGATGGTTGATTCTGAGGGCCCTTGAGTTACGATAAAAGAATCGTGAGGATCGTAGGTCTGAAGAATATAATCGCGTTCATGAAAAAGATTTTTCTTTTGAAACAACATTGTAGATCGTAATTACCATTAAAAACGATGCATTAAGAAATGGAGTCCTGTCTTCACTCGGTCTCATTCGAATCACAACCCGGCAGTGAATATCTAAGAAATAAGTTAAATTCAAATAATTGGAGTCAGCAGTATGGCGTCAGCAGTACGTAAATGAAATGGGAGATTTTCTATCAACTATCTGTAGTTGAAATCATTGCGAATATTTTTTCGGTGGAAGCTAGTTAAGTAAACGATCTAAGGATTTTAATATCTCATTGGATCGGGTTCTAACGTGATCGGTTGTCGCCGAATTCTGTAAATAGTACAGTATTGACCCATATCGCCATTGAATCGATTGGCATACAAGTTAAAATCTATTCTATTTACGAGTATAACATAAATCAGCCAACTCTCCGAGCGGGATCAAAGCGCTTCATAGGCGATCCATACATTGACGTGATCTTTCCCTTCCGCATCCAATCAGAATTCGGATAGCTCCTATATATACAGATTATAATAACTTATTGGAAGTGCAATAAAATACAGGATGTATCATAATTCACTTGACCAGTGATCGTGAATCATTCAGTTTGCTGCGAATTTACACTTTTTGAGTGATCCTGTATGTTTTTCTTGCAAATTATCTGTACGCACGTATTATTTAAATCAAACACTAACATGGAGTAATTTCTTGATCTCTGACTCTGTCTTGACAACCTTCAGGGAGATATTTTCTTGTCGTCATTGGTGGAACAACACTCAGATTAAAAAATTGTTCTTCTATAACATCGATTGGTTGATAAGCATTTTTCCTGTGGAAAAAATTCAATTGTTTTTCCCCTTACAGTAATTTCTTTCAGCTATTGTAATATTCACCCGAATTTTTCCTGAAAGGATGATGTATTGAGATCAGTAGTTTGAAAGAGATATCTTTCCAAGAGCAGTTTATGAAGTAATGCGTATTGTTCCTGAGATAGTAAAAATAATTAAACACAATTTAAAGCAGAATGCATTTCATAGACGCTCGTGGATTAACGACCGACCCCTTTACGCCCACCTGTCAGGAGCCACTCAGATTTACTATGAAAAATATGAAATACGTGTTAATATTATAAAGATAACTCCATACCATATGTCATTAACAATAATTTATATTTATATTCTCTCTATATTACAAACTAAAGTTTTCTCACAGTCAAAAAATATATAATCAAATGTTTTCTTCGGAACCTAACTTATATTACATTTTCGAAAAAATGCGGTAATGCGGCTTCATTCGTTCGAGTAAATGTATTTTAATTTCTATGCTAAGAGGCCTTTCAACGTCTAAATACGCCCCTGCATGCGGGCAATTGTTTGCACTTGTCAGCAGTAGCTTGTACTTTCATATGTAAGCAGTAGCTTGTACTTGTTGAAGTATAATATCATCACATACCACTGTTTGCACCATTTCCTTCCGTTTAAGTCTCATTGACAGCACTGTGTTATAAATGTCAACTTTGTTTTCGCGATTCATTTGGTTAATGAGTGAATCAAGTGATATGAAAGTACCAGTTCTTCCAACGCCAGCGCTGTATAAATAACAGGATACAGAATATAAAATAAAACATGGGTCAAAGTCGAAGGGTCAATGCTAAGCAAGCTAGTGGAAAATATAGGGATTTTGCAATTGTTATCAGAAAATGATTATGACCAAATGCCTATGTAACTAAATAAATAATAATACCAATAAATTTCTTTAAAAAATAAGACTTATCCTTATCTTAATTAAAATGCTGTCTAATTCAATAATTGATAATACCTATCTAAATATTGGCTTAAATTCGTTCGTTGTTGCTTCCTCATATTCACAAATCAACGATAATACATTCAAAATTCTGTGTAAGCCGAGAACATATTCTTACCTGCAATGTACTATGATTGCATTTGAACTTGTCCCTTGGCATTCCATGACCATTCGTCTCAAGTTGAGCAATGCTGAGGTGGTTATAGGAACCCCGTGGTCAGGCCAAGCTAAGAATTGATACTGTTCTATCCGTAATACCTAAAGTAATATTAATATAAATAATAATCAGGAAAATATGTGCTTTCCATTTTGACCTGTATCATAGCGTATACATTACTTCGATATAAAAACATGACTGCCTGATATCAACAAAGAAATTGAATTTTAAAAATACGATAGAGGGACTGTATGATATCTAAATGAATTTCACACAAGTATAATATATTATTAGTTGTATACAGTATATTCCTAATATAATCTATTCATTTTCATATATTTGTTAAAAAGGTTTTTAATTGGGATTTCGGACCCAGGTTTTCTTTTTTATGTATTCTGGGATGTACCTGGACCACAGTTGAGAAATTAGGATGTTTTATACGAACTTAATATTCAAATTCTGCACAAGCTGATATTTTACTGAATCTCCATAATATAAATTTCCTAGCATTCCAATGGAAAGGGGTACATTGAATTACAACGACACTGACCTTATTTGACTTAATCGGATTCCGAACTTCAAAAGTTCTCTTTATTATGGATCCATATACGACAGTTGATATTGATTTGACAGCAATATTTCCAAAGGTTACTTCTTCGTATTCATCAGGCCAATATTTCTCACATTTTTTCTGCAAATAATGGATAGAATAGTTCATTAAATATTCCGACTATATTTGATTAATATCGTGAATTAGTTATTCGTATACGCGGCTAACTTCAAGAATTCGTAATTCCGTAACTACATTTCCTACTTACCCGACCATTCTCTTCTACTTTGGTCAGCATAACAATAACTGATGACTCTTGCTCCCAAACCATGTACCAGAAATCCTCAATTGTGTTAGGCAATGGGCCTTGTGCAGCGATGAATTTGCGCGGTTGCCTGTAACCCTGGAATAGTAGATTAAAATAAGTCAGAACAGTAATTTCACCTTTTTATATATGTTATCGTTGGATTTTTACATAGATCGGGTAAATTCTCTGCTATTCCATGTTAAGTAACGTAATCGAGTAGACAAGCTGGACTAACACCCTTTTTTATCCGATATGATTAATTTTATATTTTAGAAACAACCTCAATTCTGTAGCAGTGAGTTATCGTTATCTTTAACGTCACATGTATACTTTCATCTTACCATAAGGCTAAAGTTTCTTTATTCGACTTTGCCCTATATTTCATATGTCCCAGCGCTTAATAAATTTTCGTACATTTTATCGGGCTTGTATAGATTTTGTCAATGCAGTGATCTGGTTCATCTCAGCATAGTAGTAGATATTCATAGATAGATGAAAATAGACCTGCTTGAGTGAAAAATACTTACATCGATATAGGAAGCATTTATGTAATCTCTATATTGATCTGTTCCGTCTCTTCTTAACACAACTCGTGATTCGTTGGCTGTCAAAAGAAATTTGACGGGAATTTTCTACTAGTAAACATATACTGTAACAGGGTTACTGGGTGAGGGGGTCTCGTGATCCTGTTAAAAGCATTTGAGCAGAACGAGACCTCATATTTCGTATATATAACTTTGATTTCTTCCAATAAGATTAAACCAAGCGTCACCAGTGAATATATCGGTTCAGCAGTTTTTTTATAACATCGGTCACATTGGACTCGCTATTTTGTAGTATCCCAATAGTCCTGTATTATCTCTTGTGCTTTATATAATTATAGAGATTATATTATACAATACCTTTCCGCTGATGAAGGCTTTGTGACATTAAAGAGATATATAGACGAAACCATAATATTAGCCAGCAGTATATCATACATGTCTATTTACTAATGTAAAGTTCATTTTGAAACTGCCTACACAGATTGCAGTAAAACCACTCATACTTGTCTATTTACTATGCAAATTATATGTCCTACTTCTCTGTTATTTAATTGTTATAGAATATAGATGCATAAGTGTAGAAAGGTTCATAAACAGTGGTAGTGAGGAATTCCCCCTAGTAAGTGAAAGTCATTCTCACGCATTCCTAACGCACTGGTCATAAAATTTACGTTACCTGGAAATATATTGGTGAATCGATTTTTTTCGCGAACGTCTTCAGCCATTGCATAGGTAAATTGAATGTCCATGTCGCTAACTTCAGTTGCAAGAAACTGAATTTGAAGGTTAATTAGGTAAATAAGAGTATGTGCATGATTTATAATGGTTTAAGATACCTTTAAATATTTTCAAATAATTAAATAAATATGTGGTGTTTACTTCGCGGATTTTCACCTATCGCGGGAGGCTCTGGAACGTAATGTAATCCCCGTGATAGGTGAGGGATTACTACTGTATCGTATGTAATTACCCTATATTCTTCTCTGAATAGCCTATCTTCGTCCGAGTGCTTAGCTTGATATGTTGACTTGAGATTTTCGACGGCTATAGAACGGTCTTCAGGAGTGTTCTCATAAACAGGTTCCGCAAACGCTGAAAGGGATAAAAGAAAATGTTTCATACGACAGTTACGAACCCGTGTTTGTGGGAAGATGTTTCTAAAAAGATTTGCTTGACTGGTAACGTGAAACTATCTCGATAAGAATGTATTACATACTTGGTCTTTATTGTTGTGATTTCCCAGTGGTGCGTAAACACTTCATAATGATTGGTTACGTGTTACCGAATATTTTTACCTTTGATTTGTAAGACAATGTCATCCTCGAATATTAAGTGATATGATATGAGTATACAACAGTATTTGCCCTCAAACTTTATATAGTAGTAATTATAACAGGACTAGCGTTTGGACTATACGATGTACCCGCTTGCCCAGAGCTTTGAATTGTAGATGCCTCAGAAGTTATATCTCAACATTGGTTGTAAAATATTTACCAGTACGTTACAATACACAATTACGTACAATTACTAAAAACAGCTAGTCCCTATTTTTATGATAGTTTTTTACTTTCTATTTTACTGTGTGTTAAGAAGTTGATGGTTAGAACAGAAACCCTAACTGATGAGCTTGCACATTCCTCGATATTTTCTTAAAACGGATCTTTCGAAATAACATTTTGCTACGCTTCATACACTAAAAATAATAAATAATAAATTAGGTAGTAAAAGCATCCACCGAATTACGAGTTAACAGTGGAAAGGTATTTTATTACATCAAGATCATACAATCGGGTAGTATTTCATTACTGATACTCGAATCAGCAGTNTTACCTTTGATTTGTAAGACAATGTCATCCTCGAATATTAAGTGATATGATATGAGTATACAACAGTATTTGCCCTCAAACTTTATATATTAGTAATTATAACAGGATTAGCGTTTGGACTACACGATGTACCCGCTAGCCCAGAGCTTTGAATTGTAGATGGCTCAGAAGTTATATCTCAACATTAGTTGTAAAATAATGTACCAGTACGTTACAATACACAATACGTTCCATTACTAAAAACAGCTAGTCCCTATTTTTATGATAGTTTTTATTTTCTATTTTACTGTGTGTTAAGAAGTTGATGGTTAGAACAGAAACCCTAACTGAGCTTGCACATTCCTCGATATTTTCTTAAAACGGATCTTTCGAAATAACATTTTGCTACGCTTCATACACTAAAAATAATAAATAATAAATTAGGTAGTAAAAGCATCCACC
>QXVX01007043.1:0-15324 GCA_013436065.1 Halocynthia aurantium
TGTCTGGCTCTCGTGCGGCAGCATTATTCAAACCCCCCCCCCCCCCCCCCCCCCCCCCCCCCCCCCCCCCCCCCCCCAACACCCGTTGTACGGGAGTTCTAAATACAGTGAAACGACGTTGAACGAAACTAATTTTAACATAGGCTAAATGCTATGAACATTGTACGTTTACCATTCATTATAACATGCTAGAACTATATCTACATCCGAGTAAAATTACACTTTATTATTATGAGAAACGAAATCTAGCTGTGTGAACTTCAACCTTCAACCTTTACTCTACGCATTATGTTATCTAATCCATCTATACTTTACTCTATTCCAGATAGCGCTCACACGCAAAACTAACAGTCGCTATGCGTCATCTAGCGGATGTTATTCTACAGATATGAAAATACACGGCCGATAAATAACAGTAGCGGAATCTGAGGGAAAAAAGTAACCGAAAATATGAAAAAATCGTACCAAATTACTCTCCACGCTAGCTGAAAATCTAATCTAATAATATAGCATCCATTTATAATCTTATCCTTATATATATAGTGTACAAAATATAACACACTCATCCGACTGCCTGCATAGCTAGTTACAAGTATAAAAACTCCTATATACCATATAAAACCTGTGGTAAAAAGAAATAGTACCAACCTGTAGGAAACGCGATGAGTTGGCTTTGAATATCCGGTATATCTGGTAGGCATTAGGTGTTCTGCTGGATATCTCCATGCAGGATCATCTGTTAATTATAAAACCTGTTTGTATTGGTCAGTGACATAAACAAAGTATGGCAGGTGTGTCACATGCCCCAGACATAACACTCAACTTTATGTTGAAGTCACACAAGCCTAAGATACTAGGAACAGACAACTCGACTCGAACTCATCAAGTCAGCTATAAGACTTATCTACTTGAATTTTCGTCTTCATATTTTGATAACAGGCCAACTAAACATCATCATCCCATAATACAGGACAGTAAGCTTGTGATTTGCCGCGGGAGTAAATAAAATTCAATTCAATTTTTTGAAATTGAAATTTTTTACCACCAGCATGAATTTCACCGACAACCTCTAGCTAATTGGCGCTAATTGGTCCCTTGGGTCGTAAAACAGAACTCGAGCTAACCTTGTTCGAGCAAAACGAGGTCGAATACGAATAATAAGAATTTTGCCATGACGTAACGAGCTTTGACTGTATTTAGGGTATTGTGCTATTTTTACTTTAATTTATGATTATTTACTGTTTGAATTAAATCTGTTCTGTTAACGGTCTCGGAAGGATTATTTCAAAGAGGAACAATTAATTCGGACCTCGAACAATTCGGAGTTCGATCGTTCGAAGTACGAGGCACCTCCGTATAATTCACTTCGTTCGAATTTATATATCACTTAATACCTGTGGAAATGTCAGGCACGTTACCAATACTCTCCCAGCTTCCTGTGCTGCCAGATTTCAATATGATCGGCATTCCAGGGTTAGTCTGCAATTCAACGTCTTCTTCTGTGACGTCATAAAAATAAATAAGTTTAAATGATGCTACAATATGAGAAATTTCGTGCCGGTGCTATTTAAAAAAGACATCCAAGAGCCTGAGACTCTAACACTCCTAGCGGTCAAATTACCACACGCCGAATGGAACAATAGACAAATTCCTCGCGGTTTTGAACGTCTTAAAATCACTGTAATGTGACGTCACAAATCCTGATATACCTATATATATTTTCCGTTTTCAACTTTTGACTTAGCTGGCAACGCTGGGTTGCTCTACTAGCAAGATATATTTCTTACAGAAAACACATTTAAGCTCACAGATAGTAATAGAGGCCGAAAAAAAATCTCCCAATGAATAAGTCACACTAGACAGCTTCGGTGTATGATTCTGAATACATTATCACATATGTACTGATGAAAAATGTACTACTGAATAATACCTGCAATAGCTTCAATGCCATAAAGAGTATTTGAAATTATAAATACGTGTGTAAACGTCACACTCTTATGATTTATTACATCATAATGCCATTCCTATCATTCATAAAATCATTTGCACATATGTGTAAATGTTGCTGACTCTATCCATAATACAATAACAGATATGTGGAAAATGTGTAGAATGTTCGCACATTGGGAGATTTTCCTAAGAAATTTACGCAACTCCCCTATACGCTTCGACAATGCGATTGCTACCTTATAAATAATTCTTACCTATGGTTTGTTCTCTTCCATCTGTTACATCTTTATTTTTGCCTTTCCCGCCTCCGCCTGTTCCATTGTTATTCGCATTACTTGGAATCTCCGTGATAACCTGAAAAGATAAATACGATATACTGAAGCAGATGAATAACCACGTTCTGTATATATGTGAATGAACCGTAATATAAATAGTATGTAGGAATTTCTTCAAAGACAATATTTTCCTGGAATCCACGTAGTAGTAATACAGCAACAACATGAAGGTGAAGAGCTATTTAGTTTCTATACTTACGGCATCTCTCGTTGAATTCAGGAATGCATTCTGTAAAACCATTGAAATTCCAGCAGCAAGAGCACCGTTAGGTGTCGTGTTTCGTCTTCGGTAATGCCTCGCGTTGAATTCAAAATTTTCAAAAATCGGGGAAGCCGGAAGCGGCGAAATCGGGGTCGAAGGTCGTCGATGGGCCGTAACTCGCGAGCTACCCAGAATATCGGCTGAACCACGTCTGTAATATAAATGTCGTTATCATAAAAACCAAGATTGAAAAAATAAAGGAAGTATAAATATGCAGTGGCGGCTCGTCTATAAGAGCTGTATTGCTCCAGACACTCACTGGCAGGTGTAATACTCTGTCAACTTCACACTAGAATGATGCAACTAACAGATATGTCATACCAAAAGTCTTATATTCTATTTTCAATACATTTATAACTGAAATTTCATTAAAACGAGATAAACATGGGAAATTTCATTCATAATTACTGCTGTATGTATGTACGATATTTGTTGGCAGTTGGTGCTAATTTAAGCAACGATGAGCTGCATTCGGTGCAATTTTATCACGATGTTTGAATCTTGTTAAATGAAGGTATTTCGCTAACGATTGTTAGATAACAGGGTTCCAATAATAATCGAGGTTTTACTGCATTGCATTATAATCTGGCCCCATATTCAGTCATACCTTAGTTTAGACGCGATCCTTGATTTGAAATCGCTTGGTACTGCTGCAGTGTCATTGATGTCTTGTGATTTGCTCCCAAATGTTTTCCATTTGTTTTCTTTTTTCTTGGGAGGCTGAAAGAAATCAATGCAAGGTCACATATGAAAAATACCGTGTATTCACGGGATAGGTCGACCTCCAAAATTCTAAGATGTATTTTAGGTTTTAGCCTATATTCACCGGATAAGATGACCCCCAAATAAGGCAGAGTCACTTCCACCTAACTGTCAGGAATTTGTATGTGGGTTAACCAGCAGCTTAGCATGCAAGTAGTATATAAAACTTGGATCTTTCATACAAGTTGTGGTAGGGGGGGGGGGGGGGGGGGGGAGTACACTACTGTATGGATGTAGGCCTGCTCGCAGTGTCACAGCCATATTTTGGACTCTGCCATTGAAAAGTTAATGCTTGGTGTATTGGTCAGCCGGTGGTGAATACGGTAAAATAAGCTTCATCATAGGTAACATAAAGGGGATTGGGAACCCTTGCTTTGAATGGGAATGGAGTGGGAGTTTGTTGAATATTGTAGTTTTACTCACGATTTGTTTTTCATTTTTCTCATCTGTCTTCTGTTGATCACTGGCAATCTGTTGTTTCTTTTTTCCACCCATGACGTAATCAACAAGTTGTGTCTTTGTGTTGAACTCAATTGAATTGCTTCAGAACTTCACGTCACATATAAACTGAGTTAACCTAACGTGATATACATAATCTAAAACAAATCTGAGAAACAGAATGAGAAATACATGTTAGGAGGAATAAGGGATAAGTTATATTGTAATGGATAGTTCAATGAAATAATTTTCTTTCATAGTTACTGACTTCCTCCAACTCTCACTTGAACTCGACTATTGCTTCTATACAATACAAGCTACCAGACCGGAGTCTCGTCGTTATTTTGCTGAAAAGCGTTGATAAAATATTCGGCAAAGTACGAAAACCTCTCCGGTAAATGCCCACATGAAGGATAGATACCAAAAATATTCTGAGGTTTCACTTCTACTGTATCAGATTTTCTCTGCTACAACGCGAACTGTAACGACATGCCTTGTCAAATGACACGCTGATTTGTGATCATGCATTTGTTGCAATCGAACAACATCTGATGTAAATCAATAACAATTATTCAATAAATTCCAGCAGGGAACAACTGTCTAACACAGACAAATATGTCAAATGTCGATAATTGAGCAAACTAAGCATTACAATACATGATTTGATATATCGCAAATATTTGAAGTTCTAAAGATCCGAATGTGTAGTTTGAAGTTCCCTGGTTTCTAAAATCATAAATAACAAATGCATAAAAAAGAAAGTTGCTGATATTTAGCAATAGATCTACTTATGATATATATACTGACCGACTATATTGATATACAGTCGTCCCTCGCTACATCGCTACATTCGCGGATTCTTACATACCGGATTTTATATAATATTGTATTTTATGTATTTTAATGTAATATTGTATGTATTTTATTTCATGATAAATGCTGTGATAGTATGTTTAGGCGCTAAAAGTTTTAAAAAAAAATAAGAGGTCAAATAATTGTGGGAAAGGATAATAAGGTAAATAGGAGTGTGTGAATGATTTATGAGTGTTCAAAATACGTTTAAATATATTCAAATAGTCAATTAAATATGTGGTCTCTACTTCGCGGAGTTTCACCTATCGCGGAAGGAACGCACTGACCGCGATAGGTGAGGGCTTACTAATCGGATCAGAATTTAATATTTGGCTCTTTGCCATGAAAAGGTTGCCGACCCCTGGTCTATAGTCACCAGAAAGTCACAAAATTGTAAAACGTCTTACGGTGTTACGTAATCGACCACTTTATTCTAGATTAAACTATTCACACTACAGATATGTGATGAGAGGTCACACATAGGTGTCTTGGCATTACTACGTCATAAGGTTTATTGTTATCTCAAAACTTGACCTCGATTGACCTCATAGATTGACAAGGACATTCAAAAAACACACTGACCTGAATCAACAACTTCACTTGGTTCATTTTTGCTTCTAAAAATATATTCAATACTACAACGCTTCATGCTGGAACCATTTCCTCGGCTACCTTCCTCAAGCTCCTCGCATACAAGTGAACATTCGATCAAGTACATTTACATTTTCTATAGGCGCTTGTTCGATTCGACCTTACATAGATTCCGAAATAGAAATGTCAATAGTGCGCTCTCAACTATGTTTGTGAAGGTATTTGACATGCTTTCTCGCGTACAAGATATGTTTGCTCAAGGTATAAGGCAAAACGAAAGAGATTGTCAGCCGCGTCGGCTAAAAATACTTTGGGAAAACCACCAACATGGAACTATAACTTAGATTCACTAATAGCGAGCACACCTGGGGGAAAATGTTTGTGTACGGAGTGCTTACCTGCGAGTAATCATTACTATTACAGTTTGAACTAATCTTTGGTATCATGACTGTGTCGGATTAACAACCGTTTGTTTTTATTGCGGACAAACAAACAAACTTTCACTTTTATGTATATAGTGACGCCCAGGTTCCTGTCACACTGTTACGCAGGGGTGTAGTGGTAATTTTATAGGTACCGGAGCTACCGGAGCCCCAGAGCTCCAAAAAGGTATGTTGCTACGATTGGCAACTCTGTCTCACACCGTTCGTCTCGTAAATGGACAGGAAGTGTTCACCTGAGTGCATCAGGCACGTACACAATTCCAGCAGGTTTACTATCAAATATATAAGAAAATAATAAGCCTACTATTGACTGTTAACCCATCATTCACTTGTGAAGGTGGCGGAGCGGCGCTCCGGCACGCTCCGGCAGCACTACACCACTGCTGTTACGTGTCATGGTTATATTAAACCATTATATAAGCGTTGAGCAGCTCCCGCTTTGCTGGCACAGACTTTTCACAAACTTGCTTACTGCTACCATTTGTAATAACCTATCATGTGCTATGCCTCCGTATGCAGCCGAATCCTGTTCTTAGCGCTGATCATTCTTGTTTTCATTTCGTCACTGCAATCGATGCCCGAAAATACATTTTTTATCGACCTTGTTAAATTTATCGATTTATAAAAAGTATCGGCGCCAAAGCGATCATTCCGAATCCAACTAATTGGAATACAAAATAAGTAATTGGTATTTGCTGAGATATAATGAGTGGAGACGTCGGATTGATTTTTCGATTTTCAAATACACAGATAAGTCAGTGATATGTCTATTTTAACTAGCAAAGCTACCCAACAACAGTAAACTACAAATAAGGCTGAGAACCACTGCATTTCATGTACATGTATTTTGCAATTTGACATCAATATTCCATTGACCGTGTTTGATGCATCAAGTTATATTTACCATCCAAGCATGAAATGATTGACATTTGACAACTGCTAAAAAATTGATTATTGCAAAGCAATAACAAACTGCCAGTTGTTTTCATGCGAAAAAGATTGCCTTTTCATGCGCCCCACTTAAACACTGAAATATTGGCTGAGTCGTAACATTCCAAACCTTACGAATAACCTTACGACTTACAATAGAGAATACGACTTCTATCATCCCTAAATCGTGATATTAAAAAAAAATTAAGTTCCACAAAGATTGTACTGTACAGTAATAGCAAGCTGACATGGGCACTCATTGTGAATTGGAAGGGGGCACAGCGCCTTGAAGATATAGTACACTTATCATGTTAGTCTTGTATCACAACTTGTATGAAAGATCCTAGTTTTATATAATACTTGCATGCTCAGCTGTTGCCTGTCCTGCGATGGTCACAAGTCTGCGTACCAATTTTATCGCCATCGCCTTTACCTTGGTTATTACTCCCTACCCTGTCCAGTGCTAAAATATGGCTGATCTAGTTTTAATGATGTCAGCTGTGTGGTGGTTAACACATACAAATTCTTGACAGTCAAATGGAAGCGGTGCTGCCTCCTTTTGGAATATAGGCTAAAACCTTAAAATCACCTCAGAAAATTAATGGTACGCCGCCATATAAGGTAATTAAAAACACACTTGCCGATTTGGGTATTATGATGTCATCTGTTTGCTGGTTACCAGATAAAATTTGACAGGTAAATGGAAATGGTGCTGCCTCATAGTGGTCCACTTATACACCGGAATATACAGTTTTCAAAAACGCAATTTACATCGTAATTTTACTAAGTAAAACGTTTTTGTGCCATACTATTCCCTGATTGCTGTTGTATACGACAAGGTCTAAGCTCACTAATGGCATAAAAACCTCAGCGCAAATGTTAAACGCGATCGGTTTGAGCGAGAGAATCGCACACACAATCCCAAAATAGAGATATGTTATTGTCTGCGGTGAAGAAAATCCTCTGTTTTGGCATCGTATCAAAAATCTTTAAATAGATGAATATATCTTTCGATATTAGTAGCAGAAACGCCAATAATAGATTCTTTACATTGTCGATATGAGGAAGTAGTCTTCTATGCATCTCCTATTACAAATTCCTGTGATAGCTAGTGACATACATACAGAAAAACACAATACCACATATAGCACAGGGCCTGGAGCGTCTCGGTTATAATAGGACCCATACAGCATAGTCATCATGCACGGCAAGTGTGGCAGCCCAGAATATACCCCTGCCCAGAGTATACTTGGGGTTAAAGTGTAAATAATATATAACTCTAGTCCAGAATATACCTCCCATTTGTATTTCGTAAATAAGTCGGTATTTTTGGCCCAAAAAATACCTCTCTCTAGTCCATAATATACCTCCCATTTGTTTTCCGTAAATAAGTCGGTATTTCAATGTACAGAGTTTTTTTTCATCATAATTTATAAATGTTGGGTTAAACTAGAGTACTAGACTATATTCCTCTTGTTCGGGTTATACCTCCTCGTGGAAGCTGGTCGTTAAGTTAGGAGTGTCAGCGTATTAAGCCTATCCTTAACCCCATACCAACAGCTAATTACCATGCATATTAGACTTAAGACATGCATTCCGAAAGGGGGATTCACTCGTGTCGTAAGAGGTTAATCCCTTCAAATATCATTTAAAATTTGTCGAATAATAGAAACAGAAGGTCAAAATTCTTATGTATGACGTATAAGACAAATATTATTATGTCTGATAATGGCATGGCTATATATACCGTGAAAGAGATGGAGTTTATTAGTCGAAATTAGTTTTCAAAGTTATATTTAGGCAGAAGTACGTCACCCAGACGTTGTAATTATTTATAGATCATGATAGATTACTCAAACTATTTGTACTTGATAGTCTGCTATTTTTACTCCAGTAATAGTAAGAGATAAGAAAGGTCAAATAACCACAATGCAATATCGATAAGCAACATTAAGCTGTTTCTCAACAGTAAGATGCTCTAGACCAGTGGGCTTCTCAAACAAAGTATATTGAATTGTACTATATGAATGTAATAAACCAAAAAATACATTTTTAAGTTACCTTCCTCGTTTACTATAATAATATAATATCAAAAATGAGTTCACACGTGTTCGAACTGGAGCAACTTCGAACCTCCATAGCAATAAAGTATTTTGACTGGCGCAGGCAACAATGAATATATTTTTTATGGGACCGCGAATCATTGAAAAAAAATTCATGAGACCGCTACGCAATTTTATGTTAAAATTTTCATATCCGGACAAGCAAATTAAGTCAAACTTTTTTCCAATATCGCCCCCCTGGACAACTTAGTGACTATCAAATGCCCCCCTCGACAAAAAAAAAGGAAAAACAAATTTATTTAAATTTCAAATTTTACTTAATGTCTAACACTCTTAATGAGACGGATGAGCTTGGAATTCCCCACACTGCGTCAGGCAATCCGGACAAGCAAATTAAGTCAAACCAAAGCATGAAACAAGAGTAAATTAACAGCGCAAATATTAATATTGGGACACTGTTCTTGTAACTGCCCCGATTTACTCATAGCGCCCCCCAATCGCCCAGTTTGTAGCCAGCGCCCCCTTCATACTCGCAAACGCCCACAGGGGGGCGTTTACGCCCACTTTGGGAACCACTGCTCTAGAGTCTATATCACTGCGTCATGACGTGACGAACAAAGGCTCACGTAGGATTTTCGACAGCGCGCATTTTTGGCTTATTATAAATAAATTATAAGAAACTGAGCATTGATAACTATTCTCTCATTGAGCGATATGCTGAGACCATAGCCTGACTATAATAACAACGCGTATATCATAAGAGCAAGCATATAGCACAATAAGAACGTACATTGTATTGTATCCCGGAGCGTACTACTCGATACGTCATATTTTGTGGTATATAGAGAGACAAGAAAATGTTGTACTACGCGTTAAGCAACTATATCATCATAATTATGGTGGTTATGACGAAACAGAGATGAAAAACAATAAGATTCAAGAAAGGTATTAGGTTATGACGTAATTAATTGGTATTTTTTCTATAAAAACATACTTATACAACGACTATAGTAAACTAAAAGCATAAAAATTGTTATCATAAAGGAGATCGTGCGCATGAAGGTATGTCCGAGATGTTTGTCCGGAAAACTCCTCCTTTCGTGACGTCACAAATAAAACAACTACGTGGATGCATATAGTACACTGTTTTTATACTGAAACGACTGATCCGGGATCCTTCCCTATAAAGCAAATATTTTACCAATTACCACAGTTTCCAATGGTCCACAGATATTTCTAGTATAAATTCATTATAACAGAAATGTTGTCCATCACTGGTTTAAGCTATCTCTACGTGAGCTATCATTGTATCCACTCCATGCATCCCATAAAATAGAATCAGTCAATGAATAGGATTCAAAATCTATTGACTCGAGAACAAATATTAACATTAGAACGTGGACAGGCAGATGGTTAACGTATACATCTCTCTATGTTGACACTGCGCAACTATGATGAATAATACTTGCTAAGATTGAAAACAAAGCATCTCAACGCACCGTATGATTCCCCGGTACAGTAAACTCTCGTTACAGCGAACACCTGAAAAACGGATATCGTATATAACTATATCTGCTGTAGTTTTTTCTAACTGTATACTCTAACATGCAGTGATGTAAACTGACTCTATGCACTAGTCTGCATCAGTGATCAGCAAACAGTGGGTCGCGGCAAAATTTTGGGCCTTTTAGCAAAATATAATGGGCCAATACAAGTGTGAGAAACTTACTTGTTGCAGCAGCAACTAGCTTTATTCCCGACCCTAATACAGATGACTGCAAGAAATTTCACAAATCGCACTGATTATTGGAATAGACTAGTAAATAGGAAGCTTTTACATTGTACAGCTTACCTATGTTTTACTTTTACAGTTATCAGTTATCAGTTATCTAGTAATAGTTACTGTGGTATGTAGTACAGCATGTAATGCTGGGCCTTTAATTATAACTGAAGAGAGGATTTAGGCCATCGTAATAAAAGTTTGCCGACCACAGCTTTAACGCATGGTTCTGTTTAATACTTTTAAAGAGCAATTTGTATTGAAGGCTGATAAAGCTATTAAATATATTTTAACCTAACCAGGTTTTCTACAGTATAGAATTTAAATATAACTTTGTGTAACTTGTTCTTTCACAATCCTAAGCGTAACATGCATAAGTTGCCTATTCACAGACTTGTCCCGCTAAAACATCTAATTACATGTACGCTTTTGTATATACGGTCGATATAACGTCGATGAGACAAATTGTTGAAACATGAATACAAGCAGTGTGCAACAATCATACGAACTTATAGCAATGAACCTAGTGATATTGACATAAATTGTATCAATAACTCAGTTCACTTCTAACTGCCTGTAAGTACACAAGGGGCTTATGATCCTTTCATGACATATGCTACCGGCCAAGCACTGACTCGTTTGTCTATTTCTTTCCTCATTTCACTGACTCAGTGCAGGTCTAATAACTCTAATTGTTATCTTTCGACTCTGGAGTTATTTTTAATCATAATTACAGCCTTGTATCATTGTCATCAGCGCTCTTCCTTCTCGTAATCTTTTAATTATAGTAGATTTAACTCATGGCGGACGTCTCATTATGCTTTGTGTTATTATGCGTGCGATAATACATTGAGAAAAGAGGATTTGTAAGATAGTAATTATTGTAATCTACGATGAAGGTTGGTATCGAATCTCGCAACAGCCAGTGTATAGACACTACTTTATATATATATATATATATCAGTTTATTATAATGGAAGTATATTCTTAGCGGAGGCCTATATATAGTGGGACTATTTACCTCAACAGATAGAAACTATGAACTTCGAACTATCACAACAATATACTTGGGATGAACTATATACAAATATATACAGTAATTTAAATATATAAATCAATCTATAGCAGTGGGAGTATATTCCTTTGTCATTCACCGGAAGAGCTTCCACGTACTAGAATGAATGAATCACTGTACTATCACTGTAAATGACCTCGAATGACTTCAGACTTATATTCACATATATTCCTTATTGTATACAAACAGTGGACACTGCTTATTGTGATCGCATCGGGACAGTCTCTCATTGATAACAATAACTGGTTGATAACATTAAGTAAGGGATATGATATAAATATGTTTCGGGACCGATTGGTATTGATAACAATATCCGACTGATTACAATATCGTGATCATATTAAGCGGCGTTGACACTCTTTCTTTCTCTCTATATATAGATTTATACAGTAATTTTTATAGATATAGAAATCCATGCTATTGGAAGTATATTCCCTTTCCTGGATAAGTCCTAGCAAACTCATATGCTTATTACTACAGCTTGAAGTACTTTGCCTGATCCCTAGCAAAATTAATAATAAGTTTCAACATAGGAGATGCGAATCTAAGTTCAGATTATACTTAGATTCACTGTCTATCAGTATCTCTCATAAGGGATTGAATTAACCTCTGGTTTTCTATTAAAACTGAATTGCTGTGTCGCGATATTATGTATGATTAAAAAGTGTGTCACCAACTGGACAAGTTTAGAAAGCTCTGCTCTAAGCAAACACCTATGCCATAGTTTATTATCAATCAAGCATTTCTGCAAGTAAGATACTGTTATATGTAACTGCAACAGGCAAACTCTTACCTACAATCAACGTACACTGTTACACTCTTCTCCTATTATGTAAACACCTATCTCGCTTGTAGAGACGTTATGCTTACTGAGCAAATATAATTATACGGTGCGCGAGATTTTAATCATTAACAGGAGATGACTAATTATAAGAAGCAGCACAGGACGCTTTCTGCGTCATAATTTCCGCACTGAGCGCTATTTCATAAATATCATGAGATAATAAACCTTTGCTTTTCTATGCTACTACTATTGCGCAAACTACTTCCATGCGTTCCTATGCATAACCAATCATACATATAGTTTACACCATTGGCGGTTTGTCCATAAGGGCTGCAGAACTAACCTTAACTTAACAAATAAGCTTCTAACGCAGCACAAATGTAACTATAAATTGAGCACTCTCTCGCACCCCAATAAAATTCCACTTCTCTCACCCCCTAGATTGAGGCCACGGCCACGCGGGTAACCTAGCTTATAACCCATGAAATTCCATTTCGCGGGCACCCAACCTTGAGAACCCGCAATCCAAACCAAATGAAGAAGTAATGATCTCCAGAGTTCAGACTGATTTTTAAATCACTCATGCGTGAGACGATGCGTAGCGACGCGGAAAAAACAATAAACGTAATTCAGCCACAATAACACGAATAATACTCTGACGCGCTGTGAACCAAATCAGAGGGACCACATCTACGTCAAATAATGACATTTTCCAAATATCTGGAGTCGAGTGGTTTGAAGGGCTGTCTGTTGCTGGGACTTAGACTGTCTGTAGCTATGTGTGTGTGTATGTGGGGGGGGGGATAAGAAGTGGTAAATTAAGAACAAAGCAAATACTTTGTGGAATCAAAATTTATCGATTACAAAGGAATCCAATAATATATAAACAGTAGAACCTCGCATTACGAGTTAAATTCGTTCCCAGACCGGGCTCGTATTATGATTTACAAAATTCACTGGCACAAGACGCTCGGAATGTTACCGCTACGAGATAAACACGTGAATTGGGCGAGTGCGCTTGGTGGGAGGAGCGCGGTAAATTGAGCATATGCTATTTCTTAGGATTCTTAGAAATCGATGACGTCAGCTAGCGACGCTATCTATTGCCTCTCTTGCCTTGTCACTATGTATAGCGTGAATGACGGTCTAGGTTCTGCTGTACTGTGGAAGCTCGTCAACTCCAAGTGCGTATTTTACTGTCAATATTTACCATATCTCTATAGCGCACGTCTTCAGGCTTGTATTTGATGGCAAGTAGATGCCATAGTTGGAGTTCATATTATATCCGGATATCAATTACTGTATATTTCCATTTGAATGCGTTATGCATAGTGTGGAATAATTTTTTTTCTTGGGAATGCATGGGTAGACTTAATAGCAGTTTAAATCTAATCTCGGAATAACGTAGACATTTCAAAAGTGAAAGTGTACTCCAGATACATATTAACTGCGCAGTGGAACGGCCTGGAAAATCTTATTTACAGTAACAAGATAAGGATCGCACGACCGAAACGTAAGTGAGTTAAAACAACAATAACAACATTCGATTATCCGAATTTATCCGGAACCGGCACATGTTCGAATACGCGAAAAGAATAATATTAATTCGTATAATCGAAGTTCGAATTTTCTGCCCTTATGATATTACTTATGGACTCCAGTACTGTCACATAGTATTCAAAATGATTTGTATGTCAATATATATCAGTCCAGAATCACATTCTATAGAACAAAATAACAAGCCGCAATCCGTATCATGTGCATAGAAAGCAGGGGGCAGGATAGACTGGCCTATCTAGCAAACAATTGAACCATATCAACCAAATTTCGTATGCTGACTCAGGGTATTTTAACCTGATTATTTTAAAAATAAAGCCACGGAGCCCGGGCATGCCAAGGGAATTCCACCCATTGTAAAAATAGATCGATATCACTCGAATTTGGTGTTGTGACTTGGAGTATTCCGGCTCATATCGTGCCTGTGTTATTTTTGCAAACGAGATGCACCGGAGCCCCAGCACGTACCGGGACTGCTCCAACGTTCGCTAGCAGCTAGGTAAAAAGTAAATTTACCCATTCTATTTTGAATTGTTGCTTATCCTTTCAAGGTTTACGGGTATGTGCAGACACTTTTCCTTTCCTATTCGTTCAACTGATCTACTCTACGGTATTTAACACCATTTTTCTCTACAATAAGTCTATAAATCTATCCTGAATTTTATTTTCTGAGATATTTTACACGAGCACAGCTGGATATTTCTGCTAGTCTATATATATATATCTCAAGCTACCGACTGTCAACGTCAGCCACTCTATTTATCAAACAAACTAACATGATTTAGATTGAGAGCGAGTAAGTGAAATGGAAAATTGAATTTTAAACGATTTTTGACCTAATTAACTCGTAACTGCTCTCGCTGATTTACTATTTATACGAATTTTTACGGACCAGAAGCTGTGGCGTTATTCCATTACGACCGCAAATCCATGTTCTCAAAAAAAAACAAATCGATGAAATCGTCGAACTGCAAAATAGAATAGGAATTTATGCAGCTAGAGCGGGGCATCTTTTTTGAATAAAAATAATTCCTGCAATACCTGAGTTGAAATAACCTAAATCATCACAGCAAATTTAGGTAGGTAGCGTCAGTCCAAAAATAACCGTGGATATTACAATTTCAGGAGTTCCACACATACTCTGGAATTATTGGGGTAAAGGGGTGCAGGGGCGGATTCAGTCCGTTTTGGGGAACCCAGGACACTTCAGCTTCAGGAGCTGCCCTCAATAGAAATTAAATCACAAATAAATAAATTGCACTTAAAGGAATGCTAAACCGCATTTCTTCGGAAAATATATAAGTTAGGTTTCGAAGAAGACGTCTGATTTTAACTGTTTTGAATTTTATTGACTGTAAGAATAAATATGACTACAATTTTCAGTTTGTAATATAGGTCAAAGTTATATAGGTTACTGGTGATGAAATAAGGTATGAAGTGTTGTGGTGCCTTTATTTCTTTAAATTAGTTATAACAAGGAAGTTTTACTCTGGGATAGTGGG
>QXVX01007043.1:15644-25887 GCA_013436065.1 Halocynthia aurantium
TCACCTCTTTGCCCAATTTAAACCCGACCCTGGGCGTGACTACCCACCTCAAAATGTAAGGAAGCCATAGTCCATACAAATTCGAACAGACAAAGTCAAAACTAATTAAATCCAGTAAAATGTAACAACTATCCACAAGACGTACAGCTATTTTGAGCAACTCTTTGTTATAAATTCCAGGTTACGTGAAGCGGGACAGTAAGATAAGTCGTTTTCATAAGTTCACCCTGTGAATATTTTTACATAACATAAAACTTTAGGTTTAAACATGTCTAAAGTGAAACTAACTTCTTGCGATGTCAAACCTTGTTATTACGCTAAGCTAATGCTCCATCAAATAAGCTTGCAAACGATAAAAAAAATGCAGTTGTTGTACAGATAAAAATAGAACAGGACTAAGTGCAAAAAAACAACATCAATCAAGCATAAACATGCTGCATCTCTCTATATCTCTCCTCGTATTAGTAATAGCTTTATAGACTGTTATTTAATACAAGTACTCCTCACTGTACGACCACCTCGTGTAACGACCATTCCTCAAACTTACGACCGTCGGATCAATTTCATGTTCAGATAATCAATTTACCGTAAACTGATACTCGTTAAGCGTTGGTTATCTCGGTAGTAAAATGTTTAACTGCAGTTGGGTTTCGGCTATAAATTGGCATAATAAACTACTAAATTCAAGATAAAGCCTAATCAGTTATTGGAGGCATGGATTGCGCAGCACATGAAGAGGCAAGAAAGGGCACAGAAATTTAACCACTTATAATCTGACATAGCGCATGCGCAGTTACCACAAATATATACGATTTTCCTCACTAGTATAGTAGTCCCTGAAATATACTCTGTAGAAAAAACGGCGTTCCCTCCAAGAACCATATGGAATACCGTCAGCAACATATTGTTCGGTGATAATACAACGTTACAGTAAAAATTATTGAGTCATACAATGTTTTGTTCCGTCATAAAAGATCTAAATATAGACGAATGAGATAAATATTTCCTCTTAAAACAAACGAATGAACAGATGGATGAAACGAGCATTATGACGAAAACAAAGTATATTGTTACAGCACGATTGTTTCATTTCTACGTCATAAAATCTTATTTACATCGAACAAAGCGGAAGGTTTACATTGTACAATGTAGATGTTACTTTGTGACAGGATAAACGAGATTCATTCCGAATTTGCAGGGGACACAGCGCTGAGGAAATACAGTACAATAATTTTACAGGTACTTGTACATTAAGTACATAATTATTGTACTGTATAGTACTAGCAAGCGGTCATGGAACTCATTTCGAATTAAAAGAGGACATAGCACTTGGAAGGTGCAGTGCAGTGATTTCATATGTACATTAAGTCGCACAGCCTGTATTTCCGCATTGACGCATATTACGACTTGTCAAATACCAACCAAGCAATGACATAGTGTTGACGCACCAATCTTGGTTCAATGCGCACGAGGACGGCTTCAAACGGCTTCTGCAAATAGCATCAAATTTAGCGGTATAGATAAATATTTAATGGATGGAAGGATTTGGCGTTGGCCGCAGTAATATTGTAACAGGGAATACTGCGAGCGGACGAATCCCAAGAGTGAAGTCTTTACAGCTGTAAAAATACTACTAAAAGTAAAATCGAAACAAAATAACTTAACTTAGAAAGCAAGAGGGCAGGGTAAGACTACCTTGAAATACAGAACGGTCCGTTCATCTGTAAAAAATGACTGAAATAATACTAAAACAAGTATAAACTTGTTCCTGATCTAGTTCCTACTAAACACCCCATATTAATAATCTTCCAGGTCATCAGTAAAATAAATGGCCAATACTGAAATCCGCAATGCCAGCAGTACTACTAGTACCATCTGTACAAGCTACAACTACATACTGCTGCGCCAATATACTAAAAACCGCTGTACCATACTAAGTGACGATGTGGCTGATATCTCGTTCGCACTCGTCGTAACGAAGATGTTGTGCGACATTTAAAACGTAAAACGACAAGTGTAGCCAATATGTCAGCTACTGCAGTATTTAGTATTTAGCTGGTGAGACAGGTGGTAATTAATAGTTATTCCTCGCATACTTCCGAAATTGCTGGTTGAACTGATTAGATTTCATCTTGAATTCAGTAGTTTATTATGGAAAGCCAATTATAAGCGTAACCCAACTACGTACAGTTAAACATTTTCTACTACTAAAATAACCGGTGCTTATTGCTACATAGTCAGTATAAGAAAGGATCTATACAGCGCTTTGCGACATATTGTATTCGTTGTAATATGTGTACTGGAAATGACATGATATGTACTTTGATTCGTTCCCGCGATATAGAACTGAACGCTACAGTAGCAGAGTAGTAAGAGATGAATCGCAGACCGTAAATAATTAATGAATAACAACTTGTTTGAATCTGAAATGTCCATTAAAGAAACGCGATAGTAATCTACCACATACATCCCGTGCTGCTGCGTTATATCTAAAAGATATGGATTTGCAAATTCCCGCGAGATACGAGTTTAATCTCGTAAGGAACTCTCAAAATTTGCATAAGAATTTGCATATTTGAATAAGAAAATAAACATCTTCCTCGACATTTTCTTACTGCTCCGTAATTCTAGTATTCTTACAGCGAGATTTTCTACAGTAATATATATACAGTAATCCCTCACCTATCGCGGGATTGCGTTCCAGCGCCTCCCGCGTTACGGGTAAATCCGCGAAATAGAAACCACAAATTTATTTAGTTATTTGAATATATTTAAACGTATTTTGAACCATTATAAATCATTCACACACTCTTATTTACCTTATCAACCTTTCCCACAATCATTTGACCGGTTATTTAATTTTTTTAACCTTCAGCGCTTAAATATACTAGTACTATACGGCACGGCATTTATCATGAAATAAAACCCCCCCCCCCCCCCCCCCCCATACATACAATACAATATTATATAAAAATCCGCGATGTAGTGAATCCGCGATAAGTGAACCTCGATAGGTGAGGAATTACTGTATATTAAATAATATTAACTTTCATTTATGCCAGCTTACACTGAAAATAAACTTTTTGAATCTGCCTGAAAATTTAGTTTTAAGCGGAGAAATTCTTTATATACTTTCTATACAAGGGTCAAAACTTGATAATTCTGGATTAAAAGGTCAAAATCTACACAGAAAGGATTACATTGTCTCAGAAATTAGATTTTATTTAGAGTTATTTGATATTTTCTCCATACACAACAGCTAGCTTCGACCGCGTACAGAAATAGCTTTGACTGAAACCACATAATGAAAGTCTGGGCGGTCTAAGGAATGTGTGAACCGAGAGGCCGCAACAAATTTCCAGATTTTCACACAAAAAAAAATGATTAATCAAGATCTGGTGGTTTAGCGCAAATTATAGAACTCCTTATGCAAACGCGCACGTATTTTTTAGCGAGATATTTCATATAAAACGTATGTTTGGAGTTGCCGGGCAACACAGAGTATGAAAAGTAAATGAAGGAATGATGTCATTTATTTACTTAAAAATTAAGTGCCTTGATTTTTCGTTGACTTTAATTTGCCTAATGGTTGATCCGGTGCTAGGGGGCAATTCAATATTTATCCATTATAAGTGAACTATACTCAGGGCTACCATCAATCTGGAACCCGAAATAAGGACGACCGGAAGAAAAATTAGATTTCCCTACTCAAATACACTGTGGCACACCTTACACCCCACACTCACAGCACACCAGTGTGCACGCGGAGTACTGATTAGACTAAAATAACTTATGATGAGATGAAAAAGGTTGCATTTAAAAATGTTGCATTGCTGAAAATAAGCCAAAATAAGGACAAATTTTCAGAAATAAGGACGGTATGACAGCCCTGCTAATAGGTGAAGGTTATAACTGAAGGTTGAAGGTTATAAGTAACCCCAAACTCGAATGTACTCGTATACTGGGATGATACAGTGTACGTTGAGGTCAGGTATGCAAGGCTCTGATATAGTCGTATAGTATATAGTATGGCAGCCTTGCATATACTGAATTACAGAACTTCACGAGTTGTAATAAGACACTGCACTAATACCGGATCAAATCGATTTTTGGCTACGCATTTACATACCCGAAATAGGACACCGTCGTCTAGAATGTATTTTAATCTTAATTATGCTGATAGATAATCTCTACAATGGCATTGCATTTGTCAGATTTGATGTATATTCTGTCATAGTGAATAGCTATAAACATTATATTAGTATCGATTGCGAGAAAAAACGTCAAAAGCGAATGCACAATCACAAGTAAAGTGAGGCGTAACTAGAGCTTGTGACATACCAGCGGTCGTGTACGTCAGACTCTACAGCAGACCTGGACATGACACATAAGGTCATTCGGCTGACGTTGACCGGGCCCCCGTAAGGTTAAATAGAAATCAATTTTTGAAAATGTGATTGAAATACATTTCCTGTAAGGCAATCTCTTACCAGTCACAGCTTGTCAAAACAATGCAAATTACAACCTTTGATTACAGAGAAATAAAATTATTGTTATGCAGAAATGAGTTCAGGCTGTTGGCCCGGCCCTCTACAATATTTTCTGTTCCTCATGTGGCCCCCTGGGAAAAATAATCGCTCATAGTAATAACTCATAGTAGTGTAGCAGTAGTACAACAAAGTAGCTATATAGCTATTGCCTAATTTCATTCATAAATTAGGTTCAGTCGTTGCTATTGAAACTATCTAACTTATGACCTATACTCGGGCCAGTTGTACCACTATGGATCAGAGGCCATACAACTATTTCATTGTGCTGCTGCTGATAGTTCACACTTGCAGCTATTTAGTACATTACTAAAAATTTAACTGTCCCTTGTTCAGTTTTATCATGAGTAAATTATCATTCAATATCTTACAAATTCAGTAACCAACTTCAGTATATTTTGGTATATGATAGTGTAAGTATATTCATTTGATCTCCCCTAGAAAAGTCGTAGCGGGTGACCCCATGCGCATTATTGTACGTTTATATTATATATAGACACAGATTTATAACCTTCTATAAAGAAATCATATCACGAACAAAGCTTAGATTGAAACTAAACAAAATGTAAATGATTACAACAATCATTCCTTGCATTTAACTGTACTGTGATATAAATGAAAATATCTGCTTTCCTGCTATGTAAGACATTGTTGAATAGTTCAATAAAACACTAGTACAAGTATGACTCTTATTTACCATACTATTGCTATTACTTTACTCCGGTTGTTTGGCTAGCAGAGGTTTTAAACTGAAAGATAGTGAACAATACTAGATCCACATTTTCACTGATTACTGAAACTCGTAATCATGGTTCTAGTCGTACAGTACCCTATTAAGAATACGATTTCCACCTGCGAGTACTAACTAATTCGATTCATTGAAGGATATGACGTACACTGAATCTAAGCTGCTGTTCTACAGCGTCGCAATATCCGGCTGCGGTGTAACGTCTCTGCTTCAATTCAATGCAATACGGAGCTGCTAACAGACTAACGCATTTAAAATCGATAGAAATGAAATGGCGTGCGTGATCTCAGACGCTGCATTCCTCCTTATTGTGAAGATATAGGAACTGGAATTTTTACCGCAGCTCGCATATAAAAGAACAGCGCAGCACCACAGTTCTATTAATATAGCACATGATTCCTTTATCCGAAAATCTAAAATCCGAGAACCTCTTTAATCCGAAAGTTTTGATCATGTTTTTTTGTACAGTAAGTACGAAACATTATTTTTACGTGAGATCTGAATTTCACCGCCATGTATAAGTGTAACATGACTAGCATCATTACTTGTAAAATATTTCGAAAATAAAATGTTGACTTATTTCAGTCTTTATTTTGCTTACCTGTAATCATATTCAATGCTTTGTTTTTATACCTTACATAAAACCCAATACACTTGTCTAGTAAAAAATCATATACAAATGGTGTACGTTTTTTTATTTGTAAGGAAAACAGTCAAAGGAAACAAAACATATGAAAAAGGCCGCTTAGTTATGATAAATCCGCAACACTTCCGGTTCCGGGAATTTCGGATAAGGGTTTCTCAACTGTGATACACGTCACATACAAGTACCAGTTCTTGTACGTCTTCACCTTCTTTATCTTACCATTAATTATTCATTAAATACCAGAATGTTCAAGTTCTCGAGGTCGAGAGAAAACTAATTTAAATGCCAATGACAAGGGATCAGGCTCTGTCTCGCTCTTAGTACTCGAGGAAGAAGAAAAAAATGTAATTTAATTATCATTATTACCAATAATTGCTAAATGTCATAAAATATCACATGCTATAAGGTAATAAATAAGAAAATTTTGAGGAATTTGAGAATGTAAAATTCATTCTAAGCTCACGGGCATCGAGTTCGATTTATCATCCGTATTTTGCTGTGATCTGAAATAATTGCCATCATTAAATAAATAATTGGAGCTTATTTATTATTTATGATTTGTATCAAGTACACATGTACCAACTTTACCAACAGTGCCACATGTAACAGGAATACCATTCGTATGATGTGCGACATTAAATACCTAAACCCTATATTACAGGGGTTCTTGAATTAGGGAGCGTGCCTTTTTTTAGGGCCATGTAGGATTTGCTGGGGGGCGTTGAATGTCAATAAGGGGAAAAAAAAATTACTGAATATTTAATAATCAATGAAAGTTTTACACTGATTATTTAGTCTAGAGGTGTGTAACCTGCAGTGCAGTGCAGTTCATATCATGGAAGCCTGCATTTTTTCCAAAGATGTGATGGGGGCGCACTGGGAAAAATTTAAGAACCCCTGCTCTACTACTAACTTGATCAGCAGTACCTTTCGTATGATGTGCGACATTCAACACGTAAACCCTCTATTACTTGTAGTCACACTGCCTAACGATATTTGTTGATTTTTTACCGAGAATCGTAGCAACATACCATTTTGGAGCTCCGGAGCTCCGGTAGCTCCGGTAGCTCCGGTAGCTCCGGTAGCTCCGGTACCTATAAAATTACCTCTACACCCCTGTGTATAACCAGTATCACAGATATATATCAAGGGACAAATGTGCATTCATATGCAATCATATGCTATATCGTGATGCTTGGTAATACTGAATACCACAGATTGCCAAATCTTATTCGAAAGCGAGCTCTAAATATTTCAAACCGTACATTCATGCTTGATCATACCTTTGCCGCTAATGCTTTAACGTGAAGCTTAGTCATACAGTTAGAACGTTTTAGAGATCAGAAAGTCTTAATTAAATTACAAAGTGAAAACAATCGATTTTGGTGATTGCATGCTATTTCGAAGCTATCTCTGTTTCTGTTATTGCTTTATTGCTATGTAATATTAAAAAGTGGATTACAAGTAAATGATGGAGTTGGGCGTCTATTATTATAACTGAATAGCAGAGAAACCCAGCCTTGCCACCGTAAGACTTTACTAACAAAAATACGACCCAGCGTTGCCTGCATAAGCCTTTTCAAACGAATATCAGTCCTGGTGTTTGCCTGCATAAGCCTGTTATGACGAAAATCCGAACCGGCGTCGCCGATGTAAGGCTTTTCCGGCGAAATCATATTCAACCACGCTCTAAGTATATATTATAATCGAGATCGAGTTGAGCATGCTGGCAATGGCAATTGCGAAAACCAGACGCACTAATTCTATCAAAGCTTTACCCGGGCAACACTGTATCGCTCACTACTTAATATACATATTTGTAGTAAATTTACTACGGGAAACAACAATACTGTACTGTATACATCTATATCGTATGACAGTGAGTGACATTACCCAAACTTTATACCACTACTGGTACGCGAAGGTATTCCAGGTGGTATGCCAGCAACTTTCAGACCCTGGTTTCTTTTGCTCATGCATTATTCTGGGATTCAACTGGCGTTTATGCAACCTTGCCTTTCGTTGGTAATTTATATTGATGGAAAATGGTTAGGTGTAAACCCCCCAGAAGCAAGCAAGTCGAATTTCATTAAAAGCTATTTCAATAGCAATCTGTAGCCTGAAAGGAATAGTGGTGAATAGCTTGTCTAGGTTCACAAGCTTGCTTAAGTTCAAAATCTTCAAATCTCATCTATATGAAAGAATACGTTTCCGCTTATTCACATTCTCATCTCCAAGAGAGAATACGTTTCCGTCTATTCACACTCTCATCTATATGAAATAATGCATTTCCGCTTATTCGCATTCTCCTCTTTGATACTGAACTGCATAATATAATACTACGTGGCCTGAGTACCTACGTGTCGTTAATGTAGCTATGTAAAAATTCAGTAAAAGATTGTAACACTGTGAAAGAAGTAGAGATAGATAGCATTCACAGAGATATAAAGTCGCCAGCAGAAAATTATAAGTAACCAGACCACAGAGTGTTTAGACCCGAGTTTTCTTTGTTCGTGCATTATTCTGGTTTGCATCTGGATCTCCGTGCAAACTTTCGTAAATATCCCTGGCATTTAGCAGAGCATTTTGAAGTGTATCGGTTTCCTAATGTACCCGCCCCAGAGGGTTTAGTCGTGCCGGGAACCGATCTCCGTGCAAAATTTATGAGCGCCTAGTCAAAAGAACTCTTGGGATTTATAGGCACACGAACACACACACACACACACAGTTATTCCTTTATATATGGAATTTGTGAGTTCTTATCGTCATACATAATGGTAAGGTAAAGGGAGGCAATAGATGGCATTTCTAGCTGATTCATCGATTTGTAAGAAAGAGCACGTGCTCAATTTACCGTGCTTCTCTAACCAAACGCAGTGTGCACTTGCTTAATTAACGTGTTTCTTTCGTATTGAAACGTCCCGAGCGTTTTCTGCTAGTGAATTGTTTGTGTTTCGTGCATATTTTGGATTCATTATCTGTTAATTCTTTGTGTTAACCATGGGTCCGAAAAAAGTTAGTGCTAAAGATAGTACAGTACAGATATCTTTGTTCTATTGGGCGTATTCAGTAAATCAAGCACTAAGCAGTAAACGCAGATGGGAGTAGTGACAGAACTGGAAAGGTGGAATGAGAGTTTCCTGTTCCCTTACGCACAGTCGATATCAAATAATTCAAATCAATCAATTCCTGTATTATGACAGATATAAACCGTCATTCATATCACATACAACCAGTTAGTGATAAAATAACTAGCAAAATGCAGAAGATGAACGGACACGGACAAGAGCTCATAAGTAAGTTATTGTTAGATTCTACGGGAAAATCATCCAATGAATAAATGCCACATTATCTATATAGAACAGGTCGATATTGCCTGGATAAGTAGGGGTTCTTAAACTTTGGCCCCCATATTGCCTCATTATTACCAATCGAGAGAAACGTAGGTACAACGTGTGATGTGGTTTTTATCCTATATTAAATCCATATTTATATATACAGCGGCCCCTGGTCCGGTTCAACCTGACGCTTCTAAGCCGCAACCTCGTAAGATCCCTGTTATCAGCATCGTTAAATGGGGAATTCTGTACCTGGTACTTCTTGTCGTCATTATTTTGCTGATATGGAAAATAGCAGATGCGAACAAAGCTGACGAAGTAGCACGGAAGAAAATTGAGGACATTAAGGTGAATTTAATGTACAATAAGAATAAGCTTACAGTAAATATAATCTTCTATACAATTTATACTCAAAACCCAACAATAACAAACATGGCGCGTTAGCAGTAGCACTCACTAAACGATTTCTTGCCTCTTTGTTTATTGTTAGACGTTTGTATTATTATATATAAAGTCAAAGCTCGTTACCTCGATATCGGATAGCTCAGGATTTTGGTTTGCTCGATAATTTGCCTGGTACGAGAGACCTCGAGCTAACGGGCTTTACTGTACGATTACTGAACACTTACGTATTTACAGTATACATATACCTACAGTATATAAACGTGGTAATATTGCTCATTTTCAGTCCGGAATGATGGCTTTGCAGAAATTCATTGAGAACGTATCAATACCACCACCAACAACAACACGTACAGCAACTGCGACAACAACGCCTATACCAGTTCCATCAACCACGCCTGCTCCTCTACCAGCTGTAACAACAACAGCTACAACACCTACAGCAGATGCAACAACAACGTCTGCTCCTATACCAGCTGTAACTACAACAGCTACAACACCTACAGCAGATGCAACAACCACATCTGCTCCTATACAAGTTGTAACAACAACAGCTACAACA